>JAQIXS010001124.1:0-33523 GCA_034700785.1 Rossiulus vilnensis | reverse complement strand
CTTCGGGCAGAGACATGCCTCTGCTTTTCTCTCCAACACCCCCCCCCCCTTCCCCCAAGGTATCTTCATGCTGAATGGAAGGTGTTGGACAGAGAGGCATGCCGTGATGCATTCCTCACCTTTCGGCAAGATTACCTCCCCCCTCCTTCTCCATCCCCCTAAACATGGCATTTTCACACAGACTGTAGGTTACAGTTTGAATAGGATTTCTTTCTAGCAGAGAGGCATCCCCTGTAAGTCATGTCGACTTGCTGACTGTAGGGCATCGAATTGAATTGAATTTCCTTCGGCATGCCGTGACGCATGCCTCCCTTTTCGACAAGAGACGAGCTTCCAAGTTGGAGAAACGTTCGAGGTAGAGACCTCGTGACGCACGCGGCAGACGCATGCTTCACCTTGCGTCAGTGGACATGGTGTCACTGAGTCCCACGCGCAATTAAAGGAGACAGACTTACCTGCGGGGTCTTGCGAGGTCGAGATCCGGTTCACCGCATTGGACCTTTCGCCCAGTTCGGGGGGTTTTGCGGACGGGCTCCCCGGGACACTCAGCGCTCCATTGCGGTTGAGGAGAAGGTTGACCGGCGGCCTTCACCCCGCCCTCACGTCATGTCCAGTCGGCCGCAGCAGCGTGGTGTTTACGAGGCGATGGCCGGTGCAGGATCCGCGCGGGTTTTGCTTCGACGCAGCCCCGAGCCCGGTATAAGCCGGCGCCATTCGGGGGTCCAGTTCATTGCGAACCCGGGTGGAGAACGAGCGCTCCCATTGGCTGCGTCTGGCGCATCGATCCGGGTCCCGGATGCGAGGATCTTTGGACGGGGATGCTGCTTCTTTTCTCGCATCTTCCTTCGCATCCGAGTCCTGCTGGGAAACCCCGCTAGGGGGCTCGCGCTTTTTTTCAAATGCTCTGGGTCCCAACTCTTACCCTGCTGCTGGCAGCAAGCAGATGCATTGTGCTGAGAGAGGGGGTAAATTTCAGGTACTTTACGGTGATGTTAGAGCAACTAAATGTTAAAGCAGAGACAAAAGGATGCCCACCAAGGAAATACACTTGCCAGAAAAGAAACTGGCCCACCTAACGTTTTTAGAAAATGTGTTTTGTTCAGGAAGTTCATATCAAATTTTTAAAAAAATTGGAATGGCTCGTATAAGCGTTTTCGTTAAGTAGTATGAAGGGTTTGGTGTATTATTTTTAATAATCTGGACACTTTCAAGCTATGCTGTACAGGGGATTCAAATGCATTTAGCAATGATAATTGCAAATTTACATTTTTGTTTTATAAAATGTCACTGTTCAATATGCTATTGGGTCATGTTTTGTGAAATGCACCAATAATACACCCTGTATTTCCGGAAGTTTCACCGTTCTAGCTGCGAATGGGATCTCTTCCGAAGAGCGTTTCTTGAAACGCTGTTAAGATCCAAATAGGGGGGGGGAGCAATTTGCATATCTCACCCTGGTTCTCCCATTAGCCCTCCATTCCCTCCCCCTAGTTAGCCGCTTTCACCATGTTCGCACCATCATTTATTTCATCGCACCAATTTTACTGTTATTGCCGCTGTCAGAAGGGGTTGGAGCCCAGGCCAAAGGCGCTGAACAGGGCGCGCTAATGCTCCGAGACTTAATGGGCCATTAGCGATTCATGGAAGGGAAACTGCGCTCAGCTTCCTGCGCCATTCAATGGCCAATGGCGCATTCAGAGATAGCGTTCGTCCCGGGGTCGAAGGCCGAGCTAACGACCCCCTTTTCCCAATTCTGTTCGCAGGTCAGGGCGGCGCTTGTGACGCCCGGGGCCAGCCCTTGCTATTCGGGATCGACGGATTCTCTGGATGCAGATTGGACGTTCGAGATGCCTTCGACCAGGATTGCCAGAGGCTGAGGTAAGGACGGATGTGACCATGCGCATCCGACATAACCAACTTCCGGTGCAACAGCTGTAGAGATTTCCATTATCAAGCACTATCGCAGTGTTACCCAAGACCTGGCATACACGGAAAACCTGGAATGGTCATGGAAATTAGAAAGACGTGGGTTGGTCTGGGAAAAGTGGTTTATTTTGAAAAAGTCAGGGAAATTTCACATATCAATATTACTTTCGCTTTTACATAGCTTAAGGTGCACTAGAATAAGAAGTTAAAAAAGTGTGATAACAATACCGATTTTCAGCAGTTTCGTAATTACCATAATTACCAAGTTTCTCCCCTTTGATGCCATCTATAGGAATAAAAGGACAACAACGAGTTGTCTGCTAACCTGAAAAACTCTTGGAAACTGGAATTTTTCAATATCAACTTTATTTTGTATTTCCGAATATAATTCCGAAACTGAGCACAAAAAGGAATTCTTATTTGGAATGATTTACATGTAGCCAGTTCTGGTTTTCCTCATGTGATGGAATTTGATCTACAACGGAATTTGATTTTGAATTGGCTTTATGCATTTCAATTTTTTCATTGTTACACTTATTATACCTGGTTATTGAAATGGTTTTATGAACCTGGAAAAATAAGCATATGACCTTGGAAAACAAAGAATTTTCTTTTCGGAAATAAGTAGTCACCCTGTACTTAACGGGGTTTTTTGATGTGTTAAAAATCCGTATATTTAATCAAATGGCTTTAAAAACATTAATGGCATCAGTCCTTAATCAGTCATTAATGGCATCAATCAGTGCTGTATCTATAAAAACAGGGAATTCCTCTTTAAATTCCATAGCTTTCCTTGCATTTGCATGTCGTAATTTCGCACCATTAGTCAGTGTGGTCAAGGAAATTTGTTCAAAATTTAGGGGAATTTAGGGGAGTTGAACATTTTATTTCTGGGGGAACTCTGTATTTCAACCGATTTTGCACGAATTTGCTTCATTACCCAATTTGTGATAGTCGTAATGTTTCTCTTCGTGTTTACAGAATGGCTGTTTTGCGGCACCTTTGCAGCTTGATGCCATCGACGTTCGTCAGCAAGGGTGGCGCCCCCCAACAAGACCAATTGGAAGACTTCGTGCCCATTATTCGGTAAGCGATGAGGGTTTAACTGGAAACTGGCTAATAAAAATCCCGCCATTTCCAAGGCAGCTTTATGCGGATATTTGTTTTTTTATTTTTCTTGAGAATCTCGAATTTCCGCTCGCGGTTTCATCGCTTTTCGGTCGATTTAAGTTTTTGAACAGTGGAGCGGGACGTTCAATATTGAAAAATGATGGTGTCTGGATTCTAAGATAAAACAGTCCTGTCGTAATATCATTGTGCCTTTTCAAACTTTACACCATTTGGCACTTCCGCAGAAAATAGTCAGCAAATCCTGCGGCGAATCCTCAGACTGTACATAAACATTCACTAGAAAGATATTTTATAAGGAAAATAATATATTCTACAAGTTCTACCAGATTTAATTTTGCCAAATATTTGTAGACACCGTTTCTACTCAGTTTTTTTATTATTGTTTAGGAGGGACCAGCAAGAGTTATATGGTCACTACAGTATTCAGTATTGTTAACTATTTAGGCTAAAGAAAGGGCATACATTTGGGGGGGGGAAGGAACAGTTTCTTGGCACTCATATGTAGTACAAATAATCCGTAAAACCTATCCCAGGGCGATCCCAACCTGATTGACCCTAGCTCATCCAATCAAGGATACTTTGTATTAGTGCTCCAAATCGACCGGAAGTACAGATGTTTGCAGCGTGGTTGATTTACTGGAAGCGTAGTCCATTTCAGATCACGCTATTCGTGATTTAATTTGGCGCTAGTTAGTTTTCCGCTTTCGCTTTCCCCAGCAAGGTCCTTAATACGCGGCTGGTTCTCAGACATGCGTAACGGCCTGTGCCGTTTGCGAGTAACGGTTATGAGGCAAAAAGGCAGAGGGAGGATACATGTATTCCCCCAGGAGTTACCGAGCTGATTACTCGTGAGCCGTTATGGAGCAGAAAACGTAAATACCAATTACGGCGTGTTATTGCTGGTGGAAAGGGCACGAATGCACCATTTTTCGTGTTAAAACATTTAGCAGCAATGCGTTAACACAGATCCGCTCGAAACTTGCGACTACATCGTACTCGTTTTCAATTTCATGCTTCTATGATAGCCAACCAGAAAGAATATATAGCGGCCGTTTTAAAGGGTTAGGGGACATGGCTCGGGGTCGATAGTTCAAGTATTTCACCGCAAATAAACAAATGAGACCGTTAACTGGTTTGCCAAAAGCGAGTGTCGCTGATCAGGAGTGATTTGAGCAGCTGTTCCAAAAATGAAAAAGCGTACCAAGATGGCCGCCGGGGCTGCAGAACTTCAACATCGCTTAACTAACTTAACATTGCGAGGGAATGCACATTTTGAAACTGACTTTAAACGAAGGGTGAAACCTGAAGCTGAAATGGCCAGTATTAACAACAAATATCGCCAGAATATGCTCATTTATTTAATTTGTGACTGCATGGTAGTTCTGAAAATGAAATGTTAATGGGAAGCCTGATGAAATGTGCCGAAATGAACTTTTCGGGAAGGGAAAAAACTGAATAGTTTCTTTTAAGATATATGTGATATAGAATGAAGAAATTATCCCCTTAGAAATTTTTTCAAAAACTTCCTAGTGCCAAGGTGCGTTTTCGGGCAACTTGTGCAGCACAGAACAGTGTATGTGCCATCACCTGCATGTAAAAAGTGTATTTGGGGTGGAAGGCGGGCACTTACGGCGTTATGGTTTGGCACCCTTCAAATATTCGCATCAGGTCTGCCGGGCTGCGTCGATTTTATGTGTTTAGCGAGCATTATGAATCTTTACTCGTACTTGAAAATTCTGTATCATCGCAAAGTTCTATTCTAACTAAGACTACGAGTAACAAGATGGTCGCCATTGGCGATCAAATCAAAGACATCCCATTTCCAAAATGCGATATGCAATGCGGCCACGAACCCTGATTGTGAATGGATCAAAGTAAATAGTCATTTTTTTAACAATATGGACCTAGACAATACTCGATGAAATTTTTTCATCAGTAAACTATACACGTGCACCCGACTCACAATTCTTTATAATGAAATTCTATGCTTGTGTGTATGGAAGTAAAAGTCCCATTTTGATTTTATTATCATTTTTGTAATTTTCAGGGAGGATCCATGTGAGAATCTGAATGCTACGCTGGTGGAGGATCCCGAAATCTCAAATGCTAGTCATGTGGGCGTGTGTACAGACATACCTTCCTATTTTGCAATCACAGTGCTATTCGCCGCCCGAGAATATCTCTACGGTTTTCCAATTTACCAAATAGAAGGAATGAGGATAAGGTGAGTTTGAATAAATCCATTTCACTAAATGCAAATTTCCCAAAACAATGTAATTTTTCATTCGAAGATATTTTTTGCACACGGAAATTTCTCTAGGGTAACATTTTATGTAAAACAGATACTGTTGGCATTATTTTGCCATCCGTTGCTTAGCAGTGGCCAAACCTAGAAAATAGACAGGAAGTTTGCGGTGAAAAAACAACATCTACTTGTGAAGACTTAAGCCGTTTCTGTGATATTTATTTGACTTTACATTCGCTAATGCGCATTTTGTAATTATTCCAGTTATATTGCATAGTTGCATCTGTTCTGAAATGCTCCGTAATTATTAATTACATCAATTATTGTTTGCTGAACTTTAATTCAAACTAATTCAAAACAAAAAAATGTTGGCTTCTAAATTATGCTTAATTTAACAATGGAACTAAGATTTGAAAGACTGTTAGAGGAAAAACAGCTGATATAGCACTTAACGTGATTTAATTTATTATTGCAGGACTATCAATACCACCTTGTCGAAGTGCAGTAATCAGAGCAGCAGAAAAGCGGGTGGTTGTTGGCACTCCGGAAGAGATAATCTTACATCAGTGTTTATTACCAGCTCGGTGGAGTTCGCCGAAACTCCAGCTGATTTAAATCCAAAGACCAAAAGGTAATACTACAACATTAGCTTCTGCGGGGAATAATGCGAACTAGTCTTAGCACCAAAAACAGCTGATGAAACTCCCTTAAAATCACATTTAAGATTACAAAAAACGGTCGTTTTATCAGGTATTTTGTGTTTGTTAGGTTTTGGCTGAATCAGGATTCGTTGCCATGCTCCCAGGACTCCTGCTGGGCCCAAATAGCATATCCCTTTACCGACGCTCAGTTTGGGGATGCAGCATTGTATGTCACGCAATGTGGTTTGGTTCTTGTGGCAATGATGGCGATCACCTTGTATCTTACCAGACCTTCCCTTTGGTAAGAATTAAAATTAATATTCTTTTAGACATAAAAGTTACACTGTTAAAGGGATCTTTCTCCGATTTGATAAACCCACCCTACCATTCAACGAGAAACTGATATATCAGTTCAAATAATCAGGACCCGGTGAAAATTCTTCATTTTTTAAATAGTTTATTATCATATTTCAAAGAGGTGAAGTGTCGTCACATCATAGGTTTTATAATAAGATAATCGTGCTTGACATGGGCAAGACTAAATATGCAATGCAATTTTGTATCGATATCGCACTGGGTTCAAACATTACACCACCATCAAATGCATTGTTTTGGATAAATCATCTGTCCCAAAAATCGCAGATAAGCAAAAGTAATGGTGCAATTACACCATTATTTTTTAAGAACCATGTTGTATTTAATACAGCAGAAATAATTCCAGGCAGACTGCAAGGAATGCATTACGATTTATATTTTTCTTGCTCCTTACCTCGAGTTCCAGCCTGGGGCCCAATACTTACTTTCAGTTGTGATCAACCTGATACACAAACCACAATCTTTTTTTCTCCAACTTCAAAACGTTTCACTTGCTTTTGATACATTTTTATTCATTTTTTAAATCGCTAAGCATGATGATTCGAAACGAATGTTGGGCAATTTGAATTTGTCATTGCATTGTTAGGGTTTATCATCACTTAACAACATTACAACATCACTTTATAGCTTGTCCAGCTATAACCAGCGCTCATTGGTTACACATCACTGTCATTCCCACACTGTTTATGGGCGTTAGAATAACCGTCCCTTCAGAGTCCACTTCATGAACGGCAAAGGTTGTTCCGGCCTCCAGGTCGCCCGCATCGAGCAACTCGTACGTCACGGGGTCTAAAGTCAGTTGTTCGGACTGCATCTGCATGTGGAGCTGCTGGCCTGGCTGCTGTTCAACTATGGTGGACAGTGAGGCCAGCAACTCTAGACTTTGTTGATCCGTGCTCAAACCTTGAGACTGCTTTGCGCGTTTTTTCCTCGGAGCCCGGTCTGTGGTGCCTCGTTTCTGCCTTGGGGCACGAGGCTTTTTGGCAGCCGCCTTTTTAGGGGCGGCGATCGCGCTCAACACCGATTTTGCGGTCCGTGTGTCTATGTCGCTGAATTCCACGAAGGGCGAAGGACTTGAGGTTTTCAGCGTTTCTGTCGATATCGACTGCGTGTTGACCTCGTCCATGCATATCACTTGGTGCTCGATTTCTGAGATTAGCATTTGGTCGGTAGCACCAAAATCCTGAACGCCCTCATTATCAGTGCTCACAACACCAGTGGCCAGGACGTCCAAATTGCCTGCAGAAACCGATTTCAAAGCCTTCTCCGCAGCTGTCACCTCTCCCGCATTCATCATTAACTTCTGCTTGTAGGCCTTCAGCCGTGACTCGAAATTCGGCACTTCCTGCTTGTAGTCTTTCAGCCACCGCTGCAAGGTTCTGGTACATGGCAAGCTGAACACCTTGCTGCACAGGCGGTAGGCCTCCAGGCTGACGCACTTAAGCATCAGCGCGAAGAATTTGTCCTCCTCGGTCCAGCGCCTCCCGTTGTCCTTCTTAGAAGCCATCCTCAGCTGGCTGGCGAAGAAGTCGAGAGGCACTCCGGACATGTACTTGGAGGCATTCTCGATAATGTCGTCCACGGTGCGGCGCGTCTTAACCTTCGCCTTTAGGATCTTCACCTGCTTCTCCAGCTTCACGATCCTGTTGCGCTGCTTGGTTAGGGTCTTCCGTGTCTCCATGTAGCGCAGCTGCTGTTCTGTGATCACCCCGGGCATGATCCCATGGGGATTACTGTTCATCACACTCCTTACCACGGTGGGTACTGATGGTGAAGTGAGATTACTGTTGGTCGGTTTCTTGACCACGATGGGTGCTGAAGCTGGCGAATTGGTAACTTTAGTTGCAGACTGATTTGTGCTGACCGTCCTCTTGACAACAGTGATTACGCAGCCGGGTGCCGTTGAAACTTTGACTACAGGAGGGCTACGGGTTGGTTGGATGGTAGCTCTACTGATTGGCTTGATGGGGGTTTCACTCCCGGCTGGCTTGACAGGGGTCTCACTGCCGGATGATCTAGTGGAAATTTTATTTCCAGAGGCAGTGCTGCAAACTTTTCTCTGCTGGCATTTTTTATCGACTTCTGCAATAGGTAATGATTGTACTACAGGATAACTTTAAGGTATAGTATATGAGAACTAATGTGGAGCTTTCTGTAATAATTTTGCGATGGCGATAGATTTTGCACCTAAAAGCAATTGATGAGAGAAAGTTTTCTTCTGATGGCCCTACTTTCAGAATGATCTACGTATTAGTTTTTTTAGTTTAGCCTTGAAAATCGTGCATTTTCTTTTTACAATTTATGTTATTCTCATACAAGACAATTTCTCACGAACAGTGACTGGTGTGAGCAATGCTGTACCTTTATCAACATCCATTTTTTCCACCGAGGCGGTGACAATAGGACATCCACGGGCCTTTTCTTGGTCAATAGTCAGTGGAGGATCTGGATCGTCGAGCAATGTCGGTATGGCATTGCGTATTAGCAAGGTTTTCGTCTTCGGATCCTCAAACTGGCTATCTTCAAAGTGATCGGCGCAAAGCACATAAAATCTGAAAAGGGCCTCTGCTGTTTTCCCAGGTAACTCCTCTCCACGGCAATTCTCCACCCACTTTTTACACCTGTAGAAATTCAAAGTTTGTTCATCACATCTAGCTCGCACTAAATAATCACTGCTAAACTTTGACATTTGTTTACAAAATAGAGGGCTATAAATTACGTATTGGTTTTAAACAATTAACATCGGATTTCAAGAACCAGATTTCGGGGAGAAATTCTGGTGTGGATATTTCATTTGCAAATCGTATGAAAACGTCAGTAGATCAATTTGGTATTTTAGCAATTATCTAAAAATGTCAACCTTAATCGTCACCTGAGAAAATTAAATCGTAAAAACTACGATATTGTAATTTTCATTACATCTGCTGTATGGGGTATCACATTGGCGCAAAAATAAGTATGACAGTTAATACTTCCTGCAGGCTCCGGGTGTCCAAATGGTGTGGAAAGTACGAAGTGAGTTTTAAACAAATGAACAGAATTAGCCCCAGTTGCTAACTTTCGATGTGTAAGTACACATGTGTTGAATATATGTTTAGCAGAAGCATAGCAAGTAATTTTAATTGAACTAATCTTACGGGTGGTAATGTTATTCAGTATGTTTGTGATATAAGCGCGTTCGCATCATTAGTAGCCTACTTAACACCAAGTGCAACTTGCTCAATTTAGAAATTGAGCAGATTTTAATTTTCAAAAGAGGGTGGGAAGCAGAGCACCCGCCCCTGCAACAGTTTCGCAGCCCAGAATGTCACTTCGCCCATTGCGTTTCTGGTGGTATGCAGGCCACTAGATGCCATTGTGTCCGTTGCCTACCTGTCTGGCTCCTTCGGGAAAGTAAAAAACGCTAGGTTGCGTTGCCTGGCTCGCGAATTGTAGCAGCGAACGGCCGCGCAGTAATCACGGTGCCTCAAACGGTTTGTAGGCGGCGAAGACATGAGAAATTAAGGCAAATTAGCGAAAATGTAGCCAAATGTGGCAATTGTCGCTACCCCTAGTCAAAGGCAGGCACTGGTTATTGGTTAGGATTAAATTTTTTTTTATAGCATTTGTAGGGAAATGAAGGCGCTTCTGCAAATGGTCGTATTCGCGTGCAGGGCAGTATACAGGGAACCCAAAAAGTGTTTTGAAAAATGATTGGAACATTCCTTGAAAATAACATTGTAAAAAATTGTTTATATACAAGTTCAAATTCGAGATTTTTTCATGGATGGATCCAAAGTCAGGGAAACGATTTTGTAAATTTTAGTAGGCCTACGAATCCTAATGTGAAGCAACTCGTAAACTTCATGACAAACAGTTGTAGATGTTCAGACTAGAAACTTTATTCGCTTTAAAAAAAACCTGATAAATATATATGGTGTGGGTCTCTGGTAGACAGTGTATCAGCTTGTTGATCGAGCCATTGCTCAACTTGAATGCACAGTAATACAGTATCTATTCTGTAAATCCTAGCTCACTTATGATCTCTCTTGCCACATCCAAAGTCACAAGTTCCACGTTTATGGTGTCGCTGGCCAGGGTTACGGGTATTCCGTTGGTTATGGGGGTCAGTGTCACAGTTCCTTCATTGTTCACTTCCTGCACGGCGGTGAAGGTCGTTCCATCGCCTAGGTGTCCTGCACTGGCCAGCAGTTGAAATGTTTGCGGATCTAATGTCAAGTGCTCCGACTGCAGTTCCATGTGAACCTCCTGAGGCTGATGCGGTTCCTCCAGAGTGGACAGTGATGCCAATAATTCAAGCTTCTGTTGCTGTTCTTCACACGCTGGTTCTGTTTTTCTGGTACGTTTCTGTCTCGGAAGCCTCACTTTATTGGCCCGCACATTTGCATCCAGTACCCTTTTAGGTGCTACCGCAGCACTCAGCAGCGATGATGACGTCTGTGAGTTAATTTCGGTTAAATCGAGCAATGCCAACGGGGTTTCTGCTGTTTCGTTGGCAGCTGCCATCACCCCTCGAAGTTTCGCATCGTCCAAACAGTTCTCATTCTGCTCGTCCAATGGAAGAAGCGCTTGAAACACGGCAGTGGATTCTAAACTGCCTTCATTTAAAGAATCCAATATGCTCTGTGTTGCATCAGCAGACATTGGCAGTGTACCACTGTCCAAAGTACATGCCGAAGACAAGGACTTGCCCTCCTCCTCTGTGCCTTGCATCAGTTTCAGCTTGTAAGCCTTTAATCTCGCACCAAAGTCCGGCACTTCCTGTTTGAAGCCCTTGAGCCATCGCTGCAGGCTTCTGATGCTCGGCAGGTTGAACACCTTGCTGCACAAGCGGTAGGCCTCCACGCTGATGCAGTTCAGAATCAGCGCAAAGAATTTGTCCTCTTCGGTCCAGCGCTTTCCGTGGTCCTTCTTAGAGGCCATTCTCAACTGGTTGGCAAAAAAATCGTGAGACACACCAGACATGTATTTGGAGGCGAAATGGATAATGTCTTCCACTGTTTGTCGAGTCTTGGTCTTTGCTTTCAGGATCTGCACCTGCTTCTTGAGCCGCCAAATCTGTACGCGTTGTCGGTTTATGGTCTGCCGCGCTTTGACGCAGTTCAATTGCTGAGGGGTCAAGACCACAGATGTCCACTTGCTGGATTTGCCGTTTATCAGCTGCTTAGCAGTGGTGGATGCTGAAGGCAGGTTAGCAACCGTGGGTTGGCTGGTGGACTTCTCGGAGGATATCACATAGCCGATTCTGCTTTGGTGGGTTTTCTCCCAAACATCTATGGAAGAAACGGAAACCGTTATGCTAGAGGACGTTTTGGCCCTGTCAGTGTGCCTTCACCTGCACAATGTCCAACTTCAGAGTTAAGTGCAGATTTAAAATTGAAAATGGTGCTGTGCAAGTTACCATCATCGCTGTCAACTTTCTCGGGCGAGGTTGGGATCAGTGGGCAGCCACGAGCCTTTTCTTCCGCAATTGATGGCGGGGGATTCGGAATGTTAAACAGGGTGGGAATTGCATTCCACACCAACTTGTTTTTGGTCTGGGCGTTCATAAACTGGCTATTTTCGAAATGATCGCAGCAAAAGACATAGTTGCGATGGAGGGCGTCTGCAGTTTTGCCACGCAGATCCTCTCTTCGGCAGTTATCGACCCATTTTGCACACCTGGAGTGATATAAAATTACAATTAGGGGCTGCCTGTAGTTGAATTTGTATTATAGCTGTCCAGAAGGCTTCCTTCAATTGAAACATTTGTTGAACCACCAAGCATAAATAAATGCAGTTTGCTGCAATCACACACTACACATGGGAATTCTTTCAAAGCTTACAATACTGTAGTTCATTCGTAACAAAAAAATCCAATTTTGTTGCAATGATTGATTATAGCAAGAAGGTAGGGTTAAATTAAAATGCATTATTTCAGAAATCATTTTACTATAACGAACTACAGTAATATTGAACTTGGAATGCATAATGTGATTCTCACAGGATATTAAGTACCATATTGAGATTATTATCTAGGAAGCCTATTTTATGATTAAACTTGGAGTAATTTCTGTTAAGAAAAATGCCTTCCTTCCCCCCCCGTTTATTAATAATTTATGGTTGTTTCAGCCGGTGTAATAACGTTAGGGAGATTTTGTGCAACGGTTGTGTCTGACGGCATTGCTCTCGCATTCCATTTTTGCTATCGCGTCGAGAGATCACGATTCGTATTGCGGTATTTCGGTAAGTTTTAAATCTTAGTTAAGCCTACATGGAATATTTTCATGAGAGTTTATTGATGAAACGTTGAGATGAAGTAATCCAAATTGCCGCCAATATTTTTTAAGTTTGATAGCGTGTAATGAAATAGCACCTTTACGCCAGTATCACATATTTCGTAAGATTGTTTATCGATTTAGGTTCCATACTCACAGAAATATTGGAAATCATAATCATAATAGCTTGCTATCACCCGCCCTTACCTCATCCCCTTAGTAAAAATAGCGCGCATTTGCATGCTTGCTAAAGAATGTCAAATATGCGCAATATTACAGGTAGTTGCATTGATTAACCTTTACCTACGGGTAAACTAATATTAATTCATTATTTAGTAACACAGACAGTGCGTTAATGTTGAAGAACACTGAACATTAGTTTTTTTATATTAGCAACAGAGTTGAACAGATGCAAGATTTAATTAGAAGAACAAGTGTGCTGTTCTTCAGTCCTAACAAAGTTGAAGCAAGGTTTTCGAACTATAATCAGTAGGCTACAATTGCATGCTTGAAATGTACATTTTTGCACACACATGTACACTAAGAGAACTTGACTTGTATTTATTTCCCTTAATTTATAACAAAAAATATTACATGTATGCAAATCACATGGGAGATTCTGGAATTATTCTGTCATTACCCAGAATTCCCAGAAGATGCAGTGACAATGATTCAATTGACGTTTTGCACAGTTACTCTCTGCGTGCAGTAGCCTATTCAGATGTTTTGCTCATTGGTTAAGCCATTTAATTCTGTTTTCCACTGTCAACAAATTGTACTTGTGTGCAGAAAGTATAAAACTTATAGCACGGGAAAGGGCCGAATTTATGACTCACAAAAAGTTAGCTTCCTAAATTTGACATTAGCCTACATTGTTGGAACCTATGGATGAGCGCAAATCGAACTGAGTATTTGGGCTAAGAAGTTTGCGTTTTTGAATATCGTACGTGGAGGACCAAGGGATGCTGTAACAATTTTGCAACACTGAATGTCGTCTCACTAGATGCCGATTAAGGCCCTCGGACGCCAATGGGCCAGGCACCACGTACCTGTCCTGCTCCTTGGGGAACCTAAAAAAGGAAACTGCTCGTTTTTTGTCCCGCGAATTGTGACAGTTTATGGCGGCGCAGTAGTGGCTGTGCCTCGCCCGAAATTTGCAATTTTCGGACATCGACATTCGAGCACAGATTTGCGAAATTTTACCGAATTTCGTGTAATTTGGACCGAAAAATGAGATGCGACGACTGACGCGCCACTAGCGGTGGCTGGTTTCATTAAGGTTGCCTGGGCAACTAAAGAACGCTCAAGATCAGCGATTTTGTTGGTTAGGATTTTGTTTTAAAAGCGCTCCAGGATTTGTCTTTTCTCGCAGAATGGAAAGGTTATACAGGGTGCCCAATTTTCGCGTGATTGAAACCTGGTATCAGAATTGGGTATTGGAAGAGCGAAACTCGTATTCTTCTTATAATTTATCTGTAAAGGCTTCTTTTCTAGGTTGAAAGTTCATTACTATGTTTGCGAGTTTAGCTTCTGCTAATTTATGTAGCATAAATTATTATTTTAATAGTGTTTACTTAAATTATTATTTTATTTTAAAATTAGCATTTATTAGTTTTCGGACGTTTTTTTGTCTGAAACAAATGACGTTAGGAGAAACAATGTTATAAAATATTTCATTTATTATGCTTTGCCCCATACGAAATTTATACACAACAGGTTTAGTACGCACGAAAGCTTAATGTGAAGCAAAGTTGACACGCTCGCCAGATTTCTCACTGGTTTTTATTGAGAATAAATAAGTATATTTAAATCACAGTTGCCATTCGATGCTGTACATAATGCATATACAGAAGAAATAATAAATGCATTTTCTAGTCATGGGTTTTACCGGTAACCAGTAGGAACGTACCGATTATGAATAAATTGCCATTTTTCATGCTCACCATTAGTTCGCAGAAAAAAATTCAACCAAAGCGTTAAGGCGGCCATCTTGCTAATTATAAATTAATATAGTTCGGATCTCGACCTGATTAATTAGCCACATAATTTTTAATTTAGTAATGACTGATTTAAAGTTAGGCTATGGCTAATCAGACTGATCCGTTTTTGTTTAATTAAATTTAATTAATTTCTTTATTTATTTACATGGTGTTAATAAGACCATAAAATCAATTTTCATTTTTCAAGATGATCGCCCCAACCACTAGAATTTTTAATGATTAAAGTAACTTGGTGAGAACTTTAATAATTGACATTTAATCGCAAAATAATCATCATCCATACTTTTCAACTCGTGCCTTTAAAAATATCACTTAAAGAATTGACGAACACAATAGGCTAGCCGTTTCGCAATACGGATCTGCTTTATAATTTGACACTGAGATGGAATTTGAAATTGAAATAGCTTAAGTATACATTTTGGATTAAGTTGGTTTGGCGCAATGCGCTTGCTGGGCAGATAAATTTTCGTTTTTTTATGGAGCCACAATAAAAATGCCACAAAATTTAACAATACCAATAGCACGATAATCATAAATTGGGTTTTCGACTATTTCTGTTTAGAATACACTTATAATTTTTATCAAATAGTATCTGTGTCTCTCGTTTATTCCTACATTAATCTGTGGATGCAGTTTTCATACAATGCACTGTAACTCCATAAAGAACGTGATAACCACCAGATAACACGACATGGAAACTTATAACAGAGACCAGTAAATTGTAAGTCCGTACTGCCAAACTAATTAATGTAGCATCTGTCCAAAAGCGTTCAAGCTTAATTTTACTAGAATTTTCCCCCAAATTTGTTCATTTGGAAATTTGCAAACAGTCGAAAGAGGCACAAAGTTTCGCAGAACGGACTGTTACGGTCAGTTGCACCAAACTGAAGATCTCCCAAATAACGCCATAATTTAAAGTGTAATCAGCCATGGTGCAACTGACAATTAGAACGCTCCTTTTTTCCGCCCAAATTTTCCGATTCTGGGCTTTCGAGTCAAAGGTTTGATGGCAACAAATAAATAACTCAAGCATTTCCAACGTACTAAAAATATCCCTATTTCATTTAAGTAATAAGTGACACAGGGGAATCAAGCCCCCGTGATGGGTCTATACAGGTATTTACAGGACAACAAAACAAACAAAAAAAGAATAATTTACCAAACGAGGGTTCGGAGAATGCTGGCGAAATTGGAGGCTTTTCGGGTCAGGGCATCCCAATTAGGACTGTCATATGTACATCGTGCTCGGACGCCCCTGACCTCCCCCAAAAATTGCGCAAATTATTTTCATGTTTGGGAGATTGAGTAGCAGGCGTGTTTTTCTTGTCAGGAAAAGTCTCCAGACAGGGAAGGAAAACAACATGGAGGATGTTTTGATAGTTAGGTACTTGCGAAATTTGCCAATTGGCCAAATTGCAATTGCACAACAAATCTGTTTGTTTTTCTGATTCCTCTGCTGACTCGTTGATCTCGTAATTCGGCTGTTTAAGTATGGCGTGCCGCCCTGGTTTTCATTTCGTAAGGCGCCTATAACGTCCTGTTGTGCCGAATGCATCACAGATGGCGCTCGCTTTGTGCTATGTTCCCTTAGTAAGGCCGACCTTTTTGATGACCACCATACGAAACAATTACAGTTTTACTTCAAATACATGTACTTATTATCATAGATAAAAAAAATTTCCCCCCGTGAATTTCCCCGATTTTTCTAACATGTTTCAGAATGCGCTAACAGTAAACATTTCATCCTTTCGTGATTTCTTTTTCAATAAGACTATTTCTTTTATGTCTTTTCAGGTGGTGCTGTTAGCGCGTGTGCGTGCTTGTGTCGGTTCCCCCTCTTTAAAAGTACGCGAATTCAAAATTATTCAATGATTTTCAAACAAAAACTTCAGTAATCAGTTAAAAATCATCGCTGCGAGCTCGCCACCTAGCGGTTGTCGTCGAAAATGTACAAGGTAAGAAAACAAATGATTTCTCTTTGCTGGATTAGTCAGGTCTGTCTGCAAAGGCATTTATTTTAGTGGGGATTTCAAATGTCGTGTGTGAATTTTGCCGAAAGAGAAAAAAATATATGTTCAAACGTGAGCTACATGTAGGTGCGTTATTATTTTTCCGCTTTCCATAGGAGAGCAAACGAACGATTTCTCTTGAGTGCGAGGCGCTTTTCATCGATTTTTCGTGCCCACGCTTTCGGTAAAAACACAAGATCAAACGCTGTCGAGCGAGAGGAATTGTATTATTTTTGAACGATAAATGCCAAGGCCTTGAAAATTCAATACGAGGTGAAAAGGGGCAATAAACAAACCCATGCACCATTGATCAATAAATTCGTGCATTGCGCGAAGAGTCGCAAACGTGAAATTGAATCGATAGTGTAGTAAGGTGAAAATAAACTGAGTGAAATTTCAGCAAATAATAGGGCTAACTCCAAGGACTTCGGAACGACACGAAGTGATATTCTCCGGAATCTTTGGAAAATAACCGATACAAGAGCTTCCTGGCAAGACAGTAAAGGGTTTCCTGACAAGAATGACCATGCTTTTGGCAACTTGAAAGTCAGATGCATGAAAATAGTTTGAAAATGGAGAACTTTTTTTTAAAAGAAAATGTAATTGCATGAAAAGGTGTGAGAAAAATGAAATGCTCTTGTAAATTTGTGCAAATCGTCAAATTGGGCTGCTTCGACAAATTTTTGATGTAATTTTTTTTAACATCACACGGATATGTGGAAAGGATAGTTTACATATGTATCATGATGAGGCTAATTGACATTCGAATAACTATGCTTTTGTTCCTGGGAACTCAAGATGATAGGCTAAACCTGTGGTAGAAATCTGTGAAAGGATTTCAGGAGATTAATAAAAGGTATAAATCGCTCGCTTGAAGGGAGGGGGAGTAAATTTAAAATAAATTATGTTCATATAATGAGAAACTTAAAGAAGATATTCTAGCAAAGTGTAGAATAAAAGGGGAAAAAAAGAATATTCTGGGAAATGCGGTCATATTTGGGGATGCTCCGAGGTATTTTTATGGCCTTGGTGAAATGAATTTGACACTCTGAGAAACTGTGACATCCGCTAGAAGCGAAAAACCCGCTGCGCGTCTTGTTGCTCGGAATGTACCACAGATGGCGCTGGTTTTCCTTATCGAAAAGAGATCATCGATGGACTCATCGTGCACCGAATTAGCCCCTAATCACTGACGTTAATCCACGTATGCCATCAATCTGCCCCTATGCCACCAATTCCAGCCAATGACAACACAGGTTAATCAGACGAACGAATAGGTATTTTCCACCGCGCGGCCATGACAGTTCTGCTGCTCGACTTGCAGCCGCTCGATGGACTCTGTGCGGGTTCGCACGGACCCGCTGTGGGTGAGCACCTCGCGGGGTTCGGGGACGCTGGGGACGTGGGCGGAAGAGTGCGGCCTATCGGCGTGCACCGGCGAACCACCCGGCGAACTTGTCTCCATGGCGACCACGTACTCGCCCAGCGTGACGTCAGAGGCGCCTCCAGATTCCAGAGGGATGGGGTGCACCCGGAAGTGCTCCAGCATGTCGAAGATGGTGGAGAACCAGAGATGCTGAACCCGGCATTGGCCTTCAGCGTTGATGGTCATCCTTAAATGCTGCAATGGAATTAGAGAAAGAAAGAAAACGTGAGTAATGCTGTCTGCCAGTGGCATGTACTTGGAGATGCCGTGAGGTAAGGGGGTGATATTGATATACCCAGTTTACTATGTGGTTAGCATCTAATCTGGGTAGTCACCAACATCATGGCTAAACTGAATTTCTAGTAGCTTATTACTATCTTTCTTGAAAGTACATTACAACTTTTGGAAGTACAACTTACAATGTGAAACATAGGACCAAATGAGTTCGAAGTTTTACCAGTGAACTATAATGAGAAATTCTTCGTACTCGGTGGTCAAGTTGAAGGATTTCCTCCACCAATTTAAAATTGCCAAAATAAGTACCAATTTTTTTAAAAAATAAAGAAACCTTTCAAATAGGGCAGAAATGTCAAAGGAGTGGGTTAATGAATTATGTGTAATATTTTCCATGACCAAAGAAAACTGCATTATCCCCTTCCAATAATTATACGCCGTAAATGGTCCATTCAAGATGAGAAGTTGCAATGAAAGGTCACTACTGTTATTGTTTAATGGTCAATATCGTTAAGGTTGCGTTCAATGTGGGCGCCCTTGTCAATTACTCGCTACAAGGATAAACTGCATATTTCATTGCCTATCGGTGCAGCGCATCTGCAATTAAATTGCGTCATTAAAATTTAAACCGCCCGTTTCCCCAAACTTCCTCAAACTGTAATTACATTAATTACTATTATTTTAAAAACGTAAACAAGGCTGCTGCACAGCCACACGCTCGCTCCGCTTTTAAAACAGTATTGTTGGAGTTTTATTGATCATGGCACCAGATTGTCCGATTCAGCAACACAAAATTTTGTAGCGCACGTGGTTGTTGATAAATGAACGACAGAAACAACAATGTCGTCATAAGCACGTAATATTTGTGAGTAAAACTCTTGATTACGGATGATTCCATCATACATTTTTCACGTATTCTTAACGGATTATTTATTTTTACTTTTTACTGCACTGAGGTTTTTTCAAGTTTAATTTTTTTACTAATGAACAGGACGTTTTAAAATTATGAGAAATAACTCAGGTCCTAGCATCCAACCAAATTCTACATGGACAAAAAATAAATTTAGCAAAAGTTGTAAATGTGTAATTTATTTGCATGGTGGGCATCCGTTTGGGGATGGTCTTAACACTGCACTACCACCTTATTCTGTCCATTGACTAAATAACAGAGGTACCAAATTACCTTCGCTCTGCCTTGGAAGTTGAACGTAAGTACGCATTCCCCTTTGCGTGTTTCACTCTGCCTGACTAGAAAGACGCCGTGACCGACTGGACCTTCCTGGAGCACCAGCTGCGTGGCGTTGTTCCGGGACAGTGTGCCGTGGAACCAGGGATACTCCTTCAGCGTGGTGTAAATGTCCTGCCCGTTTTCTGGAACGAAAAAGGCAGTGTGAATTAGGAAGGTCGGATGGCTACTGACTAAACGTCACCACCAGGTCCCACGGTCCTTACCGAGTTCGCTGTCCGAACGCGGGGAGGTGCCCAACTCCATGCCGTGACTGTTGGACGTGCACATAGAGCGGAAGCCGATCGGCCGTGAGCCATTGGACGATCTGGGGGGCAGATCCGGCGGATGTTCCCCTCTGTCACGCTGAAGGGCCGGGGACCAGTCTCCACCGGTGGACGAG
Source organism: Rossiulus vilnensis (assembly GCA_034700785.1). Lineage (NCBI taxonomy): Eukaryota > Metazoa > Arthropoda > Diplopoda > Julida > Julidae > Rossiulus > Rossiulus vilnensis. The sequence goes on along the minus strand of JAQIXS010001124.1, from coordinate 13,651 downwards.
GAGGCGCCATCGGAGTGACCAGAAGCTGTGGAATAGAAAATGGAAAGGCATGAGCTTTATTGCAGACTAACTTCGGGACTATACTATAAATGGTAAAAATGGTATAAATGGTCTTTACTGGTAATATTATCAGAATGCCCTGGTGGAAAAGTTGGATATGGGGTTATATATGCCATAACTGACAATGCATGAGCCATATATGGCCATGGATAAGTCCATATATGGTCTTATATTGACTTCGCCAAACTTGGCAACTTGAGAAAAAGCCATACTGTATATGGGTGCATATTTGGACAAATATGAAAAATATTCGATTTTCTGCTTTAGTCAATATATTTATTGTTCACTTCTCTCACATATAGACATGTATGACAATGTCTGTTGATATTTTAACATATGTAAGGCAATAAAAGCACGTGCATGTATATGGATATGTAGGCCTGCGGGGTATATTCGTGTATAGATTTTATGGACTTATGCAAACATTATATGAGTATGAATGAAAATAAATTAGGTCTATTTGTAGCCAATTTATGATTTAACAAGGATGGTATAATGAATTTGGTGTCATACTTACATTTTGTTCGTTCATGGCGGTAACCCTGAGATTCCCCTGTTGAGTATGTCCTCGGTCGCCTGAAGAAGTGGAAAAAAACCAGCAAACATAAGAAACTAAAAATGTTTCTAAGCAGGCAAACATGATACTGATGATAACTTGCCTCATGCAACACCTGATGGTGGCTATCCATGATCTCATATCCTCTGCATCATGGGCCTCAATTACGTATTCAGTGTTGTTTTCTGCCTGTTGAATAGCGACACATTGACAACGTTAAAACATGGTATGCAAACATTATACGGGTATGAATAAAAATATATTAGGTATATTTCTTGAGGCAAGTTCTTGAGACAAGCAATGAACTTTGCGTACCTTCAAGACGAATGTGTTTTCGTGATCTGGCATTTCCAGGGCCGTGGTTTCTCGGGCTTCGTGGATCAGGAAACAAAATATTCCACATTTGGGTTTGACTGCCTGAAAGAGGGAAAACAATAGATTATTTCTTGAGGAACTTGGAATTCATTCCAGAGTTGATAATCAAACGTAGACATTTTTACAGGGATTTACGCGTTTTGCTGAATGGTTTATTTGTAAATTAATCATTAAATCTACATTAATTTGGCCAAATCACACATTTTTCAAAGAAAACCTCTTTTAACCACCATTAGAAATTTAAAAAACAAGGAAATTAATAATGCCCGTGAAAATGCGACAAAGTTTAAAAATCATTCATTTTCATCTCTTTTTATCAATTTATTAAAAAATCCTGACAAACAAAAGCGTTTTTATATAAAACCTTTTTAAAAAAATGTATTGGCCTACAACGTTTATATCCAGGGGCAAGTCCAGAGAAAAATAAATGTACGCCAGGAGGCATACAACATAATACAAATAATGATATCGCTACCTAACATCCTTCTTACAATTTTTAATATCGCCATACGATTTTTTTAAAAATACACGCAACTTGTTGTAACTTAAGGAAGTTTAAGCTATTGTTTTTCCATTTCGCAACTTCACCGGTTTTTTAAATGTTGTCTTACATAAATTCGCCAATGTCAATTGTACCCACGAGCACACACATCTAAAGAACTTTTAAGCACCTCTGCATAGATATGTTTTTTGCATCTTATTTAATTGCCTCTGGCATCTGTGGTGGGTTTTCCTCATATCTGTCCAACTTTCGAAAGGCCAACCAACGTAATAATTTTCCCCTGACACGTAAACTTCCTCGTTTGCATCATTCAATAATTCATCATAACTTGTTGGTTTTTACGAATTCGCAATTGCAACATAAAATGAATGTTAACCCTAGAGAGACAGAGACATGGACCACCCGCGGCATCCCGGAGCCTCAGCCAGAAAAATCCTTGACCGTTTCGTTTATTAGCGTCCAAAAAAGCCATTTAATATTTATTAAGAAATCAAGTCGGTAAACATAACAACCTCTTCTCAGCGTGACAGTCTCGACGGACACCGTCAAGAAGATCAATTGTCGAGATGATGGACAGCCTGGTTTTTCCAAATCTTCCAAGATGGCCGTCACCTGTTGATTTTGCACCCGAATAATCCCCCATTTAAAATATTCTACAGAGAATCTGCCTTTATATTTAAGAATAGATCAACGAAAAGCACCATTTTCTTCCGGAAATGCACAATCCTAACCAGTCAACAAGGAAAGCGCATTCTTCCGTTTCGCTTGTTCTTAACTATGACTTCAGCTAATTTATTTCATGTCCGAATTGGCCTGAAATGATTTGAACACCAAGCATCCACTCTACAAAATGTCTGCTGCTAAATAATGAATTAATGACATAACTAATGAATTTATGTTCACGCCAAGATGGTCATCCCATCTCAGGCGAGATGAATTGTTCCAAAATGGCCGCTACTGTTCTGCCATAAAATGACACCATATGATACTTGTAATCATATAACCCCAGATTGAGTGCTGAATACCCAGTTGATTCACTTTATCTCATCACTTAGTCATTGTATCAATAATACATTTCCAGAATTCTTGTACCGATATGGCTATTTCATTCCAACCTCCTCGTGTTCCATTATGGTTTTAAAATGCTATTTCTCTCACGTATCCTCACGTTTATTCAAAAACAGTATTTTCTGGCGTTTAGTGATTTCGCACGCCGTGTTCCAAGATGGCCGCCTGCTGGTCAGCTGCATTTGCTTACAAGATGGCAAGCTTGTCAATGCTTGTGTGATCAGTGTGTACTCGCCTTATCCATAACATTCCCTCCTGGGTTATTTTGGCAAAATAATGTTGCGTACGGATCCTCGAATACATTACAGACATTGATCGACATCGGTTTAGCCTAAACGAGATCGCATCTGATCATCTGGGAGCAAATACCTGAGATTGGTAGCGTCTGTATCGACTGTACTATTCCCAAAAATAGAAGCACTGGAGAGACAGCTTGAAGAGCCTAGTTCATCTTCCGAGCTGAGCAAAATCAATAAAAACCGCTGGAAGTTTTTTGCTACTGGCTTCTGGTTGATGCGCCGTTATTCAATATATTACCGTTTTTTTGACATTTGCTTAGGTCCTCCAATGGCAATGTTTCGTTTATTTTTTCCATAGTGCATCGAAATACGCCGCCCACATACTGAACAAGGGAACTCAGGGAAATCGTTTATGCCATTCAAGGTTTATATACGTGCATGTACATTGTACTTCGTGAGCAGTAATAAGATGAAAATCGAATATTTTCCATATATGGCCAAGCATGTAGCTATAGTAGTATGGCTTTATCTATAGCTGCCATGTATGACGACGTCAATATACATGTATGAACACATATGGACTTATGCATGACCATATGCTTATTCTGTAAGTCATATATGGCAAGTTATGAAACATGTAGTCTCATATATGGCCATATTACAACGTGTGAATATCCGTTTTTGATCGTGTTCTTAAAAAAAAAAAAGCGTGTAGCGTTTGAAAATAGTCTGATGGAAATACATGTACTTCAGCATTCAAATGATTTCGATATATCGTGTTCACGTGCAGCTGCCACTTCTTAACCATACAGGCGCTGCGCAGTCTCGTGCAGTAGTAGGGTTCTTACTTTAAAAATTACTTCTTAATTTTTAAAAAAAGTTTCTTTTTTTGTGTGTGTGGACAAAACGAGGCCACGCGTGGTGTGTGTGTATGTGGGTGGATGAATGGGCGTTGTAAAAATTCGACGTCTGTACAAAATCTGGGACAAGATGGACACGTGTTTTAGTTGTTTTGATTTGCCTCCAGATAATCCGCGAATTACGTCTGATTTCCTGACTAGCACAGACCTACATTTATTCCCGTTTGTGGCGATTGATTATCACGACAAATCGACTATCTGTCAGCGGACAGATATCGCGAAACTGCGTGCGACTTGTTTGTTTGGGCTTGGCTTAATTTTGAAAGCTCTTGATCCCCTGGCGCGTACGACCTCATTTTCCTCGCGAATGGCAATCATGGGACCCGATCAATAATACTGGTGGCACTAACGGTAACAGTCTTCGTGTGATGGACGCACGTGGAATATCAACGAATGCATCCGAATGTGCATTGAAATACTGATGCATTTTGTCGATGTCAACAATACATGTGTACATGCAACGGGGTGAATCTCAATGAAATGAAAACCTGGAATTCTCAGGGAAGTAGGAACAACCTGGAAAAGTCAGAGAAATTTTCATCGTATAAAATGACAACCTTAAATTACGATAGCCTCAAATAATTAATGGCATGTGATGTTGCTCAAAAGAATGCATTAATATGTACTACACATGTACAATAACATTCCTCTATAGTAACTTTCAACTTTTGAAATAATGAATAAAAAAATCAGTAGGCCTAATTGGTGAATTTTATTTCCATTTTATTCTAAAAACATTTTTGATTGTCAGGGAAGTATTTCCAAAAAAACCTGGAAAAGTCAGGGAAGTTGAGAATTTAATTTCGGTGGGAACTCTGTGTACGGTGGGTAGTTACTTAATTCATTTCAACCAACTAGCATGTAGATTTGAACAGGAAAAATGCCAAAAACTGATGCTACATTGTTCCTGGTCAAAACGTGGTAAGAAAAATTTGTTAACAAAAAAAAAGGAATGGAACTCTTTTTCTGTATACGCCAGTATAATTCTGTATAATTGTGGGGTTCGATTCTCATTGCATTTTTTTTTACCGGTTGGATCAGTCTTCAAACGTAAGAGTAATGCGATTATCACTATGACTTCCGCACGCGTGCCTCCTGGCTGTCATTAAAATTCGCCACCGCAAACTCAACAGGGTTAACATTGACTGAATTACGGATTTCCTGTCTCACTTCCTGTCATCTGGGGGATAATTACGCTCGAAAAGCTCTCTTGCGCGCCCACGGGAGTGGGTACTCGAGTACGTAACTTGCCTACCAACTACCCACTTCCATCCAAAAGCAATGTCTCAAGAACGCTCTGTTGATGAAAGTTGTACTTCTTGACTTGGCCAGGGAGATCGACATTCCTGTTCTGTTTTTCTTGCCAGATTGAATTCATTTCTCATACTAAGGTGATCTCCAAACTGCATCTAAAGTATTTATTTCCCAATATTATTCACCCTTCTTCAAACATTTCTCAGTGGTTCCTCTTTGTTTCACAGCCAGTAAACTTACTGTAGGCCTATAACGTATTATTTATTCAATGTTTAGTTTACTCATTTCATTCACAATAAGCTGGTAATATGTCGTAAACTTACTTGTATATGCATCCCGCAAGGTCTACTTTTTCAGGGTTCTCACTGGACCAGGGAAACCTGGGAAAGTTCCCGGGGAAGGGATTTTTAACAAAAAATGTCAACAAGTCAGGTGATTACCTAACTTTAAATCATAATTTGAACCCAGCTGGTTTATTGGTGAAGTTAACCTTTGTGCAAAGAAGAAAATCCTGATATGGCGGACTTTTTATTCTCGTGAGACGTGATATTCGCAATAAGATCAACGAAATATCACAAGCCAGAAAAATGTAATTTCCCTAATGCATTCGATCCATTTAAAAATTATCGACAGTGTATGTGTATTTCAAATGTCGTTTCGTTTTATGTTCCATTCTGAACTGCATGCATTTATATAATTTGTTTAAAAATGTTACTCATATGATGGCCTACATCATGAAACACCTTCAGAGGCATATCCAGACTCGCAGGACCCTAAGGAAGCCAGCATAAGCCCTAAATCCTTCATAGTGGCCCACGCAAACGCTAAAACTTCGTTTAATGATTGTAGCGCTTTTATCGATATTTTCGAGGACGCTATTTTGAGATGAGACTAATGTCAAACGCACAATTACACGCAATGTTTCTTTTCTTATCCACTGACACTAGGTGGCGCTTCGTTGTGTGTTAACTCCAACAATGACACCACAGAGTTTCCGTAGCTAGTTTTAATTTTTTGTGTGGTAATATTCTCTGCAATGCACTCAGTTTTAATGCCCTCGAAACGACTGCGGGTAAAGGGAAAGGGAGGGGGGGGGGAGTAGTGGACTCTGGTGTTAATGGCGAAGATTATAACGACACATTAACGAGTAATAAAAATGGCCGCAATTGGTTGTAATAGCAGCGGTAATTTAGGGGTGCTGCTCTTTCGCGCCCCAAATTAATCGGCCAATCCTTGGAAATCTAGGATTACTGAAGAATGAACCCATGTACACCCTCTGGGTTAACAATAATTTCTTTTATATGTCGGTTTAAATCCTCAGTTGACACCATTTTAAGTTGAAGTACAATGAAACCTGTCAATAAGAAACATACGGCTTTCATATTTATGGTTCCTACAACTTAAAATTTCAGCCAGAAGGGGCATCCCCCCTTTGTGCTTATTTCTTCTTCTTCTTCTTCATTTAAAAAAATTAAAAATCTTTTAATTCGAATTTAATATGAGAATATATAATGGCACATGTTAAGGACATCAGTTTTTGGTCCTTTTTTCTATAAATTAAGACTAAGTAATGTTATCATGATTATTTGTGCTACATTGAATTGGACGGAGCAGTAGGTTGTCCAATATTTGGACGAAACTGGACTAAAGAGGGGCTGGGTGGTTAAAAAGTCGATTTTTTAATGGACATCTATTAGCGAGATTACCAATTAATTTAATTCAAGAAAAAAGTTTCATTGTTCAAAAAATTCGTAGAAAAGTCAACGCTTTTATTGACACTTTAAAACATGTTATCCATCAGTGTCCCTTCGCATTTCAAATGTATAACAAAATGGCCTGTCAAAATCTGCTAGGTCAATGGGTTTCCTAATCATTTCGCGATTACAATTTAATACTTAGGAACCCCATTGCGCGCTCGGCAGTAACTTTGAAAGCACCATAGATGGCGCCATAGTAAAATGTCATATTCACGAATCGCGTGTCCATTTACGCTCGTTCGCTGGTTAACCAGATGAACCGCGAGAGATCAGTTTATTGCACATGCGTGTAAATAAAAGCAGCTTCGACTTGGTCGTAAACCGCATAGGTCTAAGTGCCGTTTGCCACTCTTGAACCCATTTTGTATTAAAATTCACGATGATTTCATATCGAGGCGCCATCTCCTGAATGCGCTGGAAAAACATGAATATAGTGCAGCCCCACTTTAATCAAATTTTATTCCACCAACAAAACCTCGAATTTACAGTTTTCTAAAACTAAACTACCATGAGACTACGTACTGCACGTACCGACATCGCATCATTTTTCTGACCTAAATTTGTAAGCTTAATTGAGTCTGCTAATTGCGTTGCTTTCACTATAAAATAGCAAACAGCCTCGCGATAATTGAATAAACAGACTTATTTAAGAACGGTCCAAAAATGACATAAGGACGAGGCCATGTAACCAGATTGCGAATGTAAAAATAACACTCACATTTTGAACCTTGTACAGTGTAATCACAGTACATTAATCTGACAACAATCTTTCATCTAAATATTTCTTTCAAAGATATTTCGAATAAATAAAAAATGGTATTGTATGTCAACAATAATGTTCAAATATTTTTTTTAAAAGAATATTTTAGTCAGAAATAATAAAACAAGGAATATTTAGTCAAAAATAATAAAACAAGCAATATTTAGTCAAAAATAAATTAAAAAATAAGTACTGTTTTAATTAGAAATACTGCACAACACTTTTCTTTTAGCAATATTTTTATGCTGGTGAGATTTCACGTTGAGATCGTAGAGATTTAACGGTCCGATCCAGTCAATAGGTCGGTAGAACCGACATTTCAATCCGAATCGTTCCGGATCAAATTAGTACACGAAACGAGTAATTATATAACCAAAGCTCGGTTATTACATACGTCAATTGTAACAAGTAGGTGCTGTACTATCCGGGTAAAATCCGGACCAGTGACCAGATAAAACCGACATTTCGACCTCAAAAATAAGTGTGTTTTTTTCAAATAAAACGTGTAGTTAGTTAGATCCTCAGGTGGTCTTGGTGCGGACCGTCCCAGGCCCAGAAGCATTCAGTTTTTTTTTTTTTTTTTTCAACGGCTTTCTCGAACTCAGAGATCGCCCACCGCCCAGGGCCAAAAGTTGTTTACAAAACAAGAAACAATCATTTGGAAGTCAGGACACGAAATGCAACCCCTAAAACAGTCGGTGATTTAGGTCCGCGTTAATTATCTCGTTCGGCAAAGGCGAAACTGGGCGCCCCGTTTGGGGGTCAAGCGTGCGCCGGTGTCCACCGGCGCATTCCGAACGGCAAGACCAAGACAACGACAACAACAAAAAACACTCACGTGGTTTCGCGCCAGTTAACATTCCAACAGGTTAGTGACCCACAACGAGAAAAAGCGGTTCCACATGGACGCAATCACCTTTGGCACAACAAAAATCACTGTGAGTGGTCATCCATCCAAAACCCAACCAAAATCCAATTAGCGCAAATGATATAGATGACGTCATATTGATTAGAAACATTCTGGACCAAAGGCTGTTATCATGATGTCCTTATGTGCCGTCTTATTTTTTTTTTCTAAAAGACCAAACCGCATAACGTAACGTCAAGATCTCGACAGATAATTGTAACGTTTTAACAGATCATTAACGCAGAGTTAAAAAATATAAAAAATGACATTGTGTTGAAGCGAAATTTGATAGAAGGAGCACAATTTCTAACAAACAGGACCTCAAAAATGGATGAATGGGGAAAACATGCGGTATAAAAGTGTTAAATTCGTATAGCCTAGTGTCCCACCACATCGGTACCATTCACATGTAGGCTATATATTTTAAGAAAATAACCAATGTAAGCGGTCAATTTTTACTTCTAAAGAAATGTTATTATTGACAGGCACATGTTCGTATAATGTTAGTTTGCCTATTTGTGCAATTTCAATGGCGTCCCAACAATTTACACATGTACATGTACATGCATGTGACTGGATGATGTCACCTAATGGGCTTCCCCTAAGACGTTAGCACACACTTCAAGGGATAACTTCAAGTTATTGAAGAGTTTCAGCTACACGTCAAACGTAGACGAAACGCAAAAATATGATGTCAGGCAAAAAAACGCACTTCAGCCTCATCGCATTAAACACATGTAGTCAGCGGAATGCAATGACGGTGAAGTAATGTACATGTAGATGTACATTCCAGTCACTAGAATGCGATGAGGGTGAAGTAAGTTTTTAACTTAACGACATCCTGACATCATATTTTTGCGTTAACGCCTACGTTTGACGTGTAGCTGAAGCTATTACTAGCAACTAATTTATCAATGGTGTTGGTGACCAGCCAGACGAGGTGATAGTCTAGTTACACTAATTGGATTTGAGTATGTGAATCTCACTTCATTACTGCATCAAATCAGTTAAAAATGAAATATTCAAAAGTGAAATTTAAGCACATATCTGTGCTTCAAATTATTCGATGACCCTGACCGAAATACTTGCATGCCGTATCTCAACTCGCCCTGGGCATCTATTAATCAACTTTATCCACTAAACAGCCCAGTTCGGTCACACTTGCGTCAAAGGCAATAAGCCACACACACAAACGATGTTAATTGCTCATTATGGGCACGTTTTGTTTACAACAGCTTATCGATTCCTGGGTTCGTATAAAGTGATCTGGGACGCCTTTTGACTGCTAAGGCATAAAATGAAGGAGGTAGGCGCAGGATTTTATTCAAGTTTACGCACTGCACTTTTTTATTTTACATGGATAATGACGTCGTTTTTATTTTAAATCCTGAATCTTCGATTCGTTCCAAATAATGTCATGTTCTGAAAACATTAATATGCAGGTCATTTTTGATGGTTTTGAATTTTCAGGAAATCAATAGGGGTTCTCAGATTAGTATCCCTTTACCGTTCTTGCAAGGTCAGTGTAACGTTAACAGTAACATCTGACGACAGCTCGTGAGACTGTAGGACGTCACTTTTATGCAAGAACATCCGGTTTTGCCCAGCTTAGACAGTGCCCCCAATCGTCGATGTTGAGCGGTCGATAGTGGGAACACAGCCAAGTGGCCCTCTTTCAAGTAGCACACAATAGACGAAATAATAACAACAACAATAACAGAAACACGCGCATGCGTGGAGGGCTATTGAGGCCATTAACTGATTAGGAGTTCGCAGCTGCCTGATTTCGGACCTTCTTTTGTTGTTTTGCCTGCCTCTGGTATCCTTTGATATTCGCTGTGGCAACAAAAACAACAACAGGAGAAGAAAACAAAAGTCGGCGAAAACAATCGCAGGCTCGCAGTTCAAACGTTCAGAGTAACATGTTTACACAACGGGAAATGCAGGTCGGCTGGGCCAAGGGTTGATGATGGAGGGGAATGCTCCACTTGAAGTTCTTCCCAATGGCTTATTCGGAATTAAGAATAACGTAGTCAATGATCCATGGGTCTTTTCGCAATAGCAGCGCCATCTATGAAGCTTTATTGGGTATTTTATTGCACTTCATCGAAGGCAGTCCTTCGAAAACTCGACGTTTTAATCTCCTAATCCCTTCTGGAGTCGGGTCCATCGTAGTACCAATTGGACAACCCTCCTCCTTTTCGTAAGAAGTAGATTACATGGTCCAGAAGGACTTAAATTCAACTCGGTACCCTACTGTCAGCAAGGATATGCCATATGGTAGTGGTTGTAATCCGTCAACCCAATTTTTTTCGGTAATTCCACCGCATTATTGCGGACACTAACACCATGCTGCATTGAATTTCTTGTAGCTTAGGGGCATCATTCCAATTTATTTTGGACTTAGTTAATTTATCTGGAAATTATTAGGAAAAAATACCAAAAAAAAAATGATGCAATCTCCCAAATTCAGTATGTTTCTGTGCTGGATGACGACAAATTTCATTAAAAAAAACCGTCATATTTCCACGTAACATGTCGTCCATATTAAGTCATTAGACCTAAAATTAGCTGATTAAATGAGATGATTTACTCAAGATTAAAATTGTCATTTGACTACTATCGTCAACGTCCGTAGATTTTTCCAAACAGGTCATTAAATCCGAAGACAAAAATGACGTTATGTGGCGTGTTGTTTTTTATTCAGAAAAACAATGCACAGTAAAAGGACGTAATGTAAGATACGCATATTGTTTAAATCGGTGTGCCACAGATAAATACTGTAGCTCACCTCTATAACATGAAATATCTTCGTTTTACGTTGGTTTTGGCCTCGTCTTTGTTGCTACAAATGATGGCATGTTTGTCCCAACTTTTAAGCAATAACATACCCACAAACTATATGTTTTGTCCCGTTTGACACACACTGCAAAAGAGCATGATTACATCATTGTCTCGTTGCACCATCAAGATTCTCTGCCTACTTGTGCCTAGTTTCTACCATCTTGGTTCGCATGTCCTTGTTGGACCTCGGCCACACGCAAGCACAGTTTGTTCCTGGTTGAAATACACTATTGGCATTAAAAAGTAGAAAACATATTTGGAAGTTGGATCGATAAGGAAGAAGTTTGATTGCAAGCGTAGATGGCCTTTAGGTTATTGGCTAGTTTTTATGGGTCGTCCATAGCCACTCTTATTAGTATTCTCAAGAAGAAATGCCACTTAGACTAAAGCGCCTGTCGTTTATCTAAAGCATCGACGAAAGAAACGATGGTATTGTTAGCATTCCTGAAAGACTGCCGAATTTACGGACAACATAAGTCCACGAAACAATCGATTAGGACGCAGTTTAATGGCTGCCACGATGTTCACTGCAGCGAAATTGGGCATTTGTCGATCCTGAAAGCTGTTAGGCCTAGACAGTCCACCATTTTGAATGTGACAAGTCTGTAGAGCCTGCTCTACCCATTCGATGGATTTGTAGCAGATTTCATGATTTTAATGTTTGGATTACTCCAAGTTTTTTAATTAATCCTTTTCACGTGAAATTAGATCACAAATGATGCATTTTACACCATTTTTAAATGTTGAGATTGTTGTAGACTACAATTTTACTCATTAATAGAACTTCGAACTCAGCAGTTCTGAACAAATAATCAAATTGAAGGAGCTAAACAATGTGAAGGCCGTGAGAACTTAAATTCCTTGAACAATGTTATATTAATTATGGTGGTCAATGGTTTAATCACGTGGCAGTGGTTAATCCACCGCTGCATGGCAATCTACGACCCTGCACAGGGTGACGACTTCAAATGTCCTTAAAGTAGTACGACTTGAAACCGGAAGTGCACACCGGTACACAAAAGGCGCTGCAGGCGTGGATTTCGCATTGCCAGTACAATGAATTGCTGATGCAAGCCGCAGAAACATCCATGGTTGTGGGGAAACTCATTCACAGGCGTCGCTAATCTTCCCCAAGCGTTTGTGTAAACAGCAGAGGTTGGTGTCCTCAGATTCTTCAGTTTTGAAAACGTAAACAAGCTCCACGGATTGGCGCGCATGAATGGCGGATGCTATTTTCCAAGAAACAAGATATTTTTTTGTGCCCGAAAAGCTCTTCGTCTGACACACACACGCACTCTCCAGCTAAATCGATGGCAAATTTGGACAAAAAACATTGCTTTCACTGAAACTGATTGCGAGTCAGCCGGCGCCGAGGAGTCCTTGGGACTAGGTTCTCTGAATCTTCCCTTAGAAAATAGTGTTCCAAAATAAATAAATGTACATGGGATTTTGTTGAAAATAGGGCAAGTGAAAGGACAAGTAGCAGAGCGAAAATACGTTTCGAAATGGTGATATTCGTCAACATTTACATTTCTTCATTGTATACTAAATTCGTGGACTTGCTAGAATGTTTGCAACCTCAGAACTCATTCGAAAGCCATCACTTCCCAACCATTTATATACAAAAACAGTTTTTATTTAAGACAACTACAGACAAAACCATCCAATCGATGTTGAAAGTAATTTGGTATCTTTCCAAGGTTTTTTGAACTATTGCAGACAATTGCATTTTGACCTCTTTGAAGAGATAATCTGAGTTATCAATGAACAGGACCTTATAGTAGGGAGGTCATCCATTAACGAGTGGTTTGTCTTCCTGTATTGACGAAGTTGCTTAAGAGGAACTTAAGCTTTCACGTACTATAAACATAAGGTAATCATCCGCTATCAGTTCCCTCCGGAAGACAGGGTTCCCACTGATCTGGAATTATCAGGGAAGTAGAAACCGAGGGGCTAACATCTTCTGAAGTCAGGTCTACATGTTGGTTGAGGTATTTGAAGTCCTGCTGAAGTCATTGAAGCACCACTAAAATCTTTGCAGCTGTACATGATGTTTAAGAGATGTTAGCCTCTCGGTAGGAACAACCTTAAAAGGCATGGAAATTTCAAATTTTCACGCGAGAGTACGATTTTTAAAATTTTCATCCTAAGATATCAGCAATTGCTTAATTTTGTTTCCATTTTATTTGTATACATTTTTGATAAAGTTAGGGCAATTTTTTTTCAAAACCCTGGAGAAGTCAGGGAAGTTAAGAATTTCATTTCGTTGAAAACTCTGGAAGAGCTTTAACACAGCTTTCGTTCACAATAACCTAATACCTCGTTCAGACCAGATTTGAAACGCGTTCCGAAACTCAGAATGGTTGCCAAACGGGAATACGAACTGCAATAAAAAATGAGGGGTGTTCA
>JAQIXS010001123.1:0-33529 GCA_034700785.1 Rossiulus vilnensis | reverse complement strand
TTAAGGCAATACTGTTGAAGAAATTTTAAGAAATACGGAGGTAGCCTAAACAGTAATTTGTAACCAGGTTAAATTTAAAATATTTTGCGATTAATATTTAAAAAAATTATACAATAAAACGAATTTGTTTATACTTGTTTTAGAATGTTATTATACTGCTTGTAACTGTAATGCGCTGGTTGGTACCTGACATCCCTAAGAAAGTCCAAGATAAAATAAGACGTGATGTTTACCTCACCAACGAGATTATTGTTCAGCATGAAGCTGCAAGAGCACGGCAATTGGCTGAGTTAGAGAGAAAAAGACAAAGTCAGCTTTCCGGTGATGCCACTCTACCAAGCAGGGCACCGCTGCGAAGAAGACCAGAAAGCCATTCTTAAAAGTGGAAACCGAGAGAATCAATCAGATTTCCATTTTTCAATTTGTACGAATTAAAAATCTATTTAAAAGCGTCAAAATGTATTTTATATAAATGAAAACATTGTTTTACTTAAAATATTTCAGTTTTTTTGGTATTCGCTCTTTTGAGCCAATTCTAATTCCTGCCAAGAGCCCATTTCCAATTACCTGAAGCCCTGGTAAACAAAAGTTTTCTTTCACAAGCTGCCTGACCTTTGCCATTAGCAAAATAGGCGGCAATTAAATGAGGACAACCAGTCTGGAATTTAGATATGGTGAGACCCTAGACTAGGGGGTAATATTTGTGTAACAATGTTAATTGTTGCAATTAAGCTTTGAATTTTCAGTGGAGACCTCCCTATTCTTCCCCTTCCTTCAGACTGTGCGGCATTAAGGTGTTCCTATTTAGTGCCTGCCTACATTTAGATCTGATTTCAGGTACTTAAGCAACAAAATATTTCTTTCACATTTTCGATGATAGTATTATTTTAATACCTACGTTTGTTTTTACTGTTCAAAGACTTGGGTATTTTTTATTCAAAACGTTTCGGCATCAAAATAGCAAAAATACGTTTTTCGTATTTTACTTTACTTTTCAATTATTATGTAAAAGATGAGCAAATTAAACTAAGTTAAAGTTAAAACATAAGCTTTTTATTGCATTTAAGTATTAATTGTGTTTTTTTATGTTACAAGGCAACAAAGCCGATTATGTTCACTAATTTAATTTGACTTTTCTTTGTGGCATAACTTGATTTCTCAGCTCTTCCTGACTACAACTTTTTATAAAACAAATGTGCTATTGTTTTATACTGTGACCCTGGAGGACTTTGTGTCGTTTTACAAAGTGTTTCGAATTGCACTTTTTCTTACAACAAATACGGGTATAACCTGCGGTATTGATATTTTAAATGTTCATGTCGATCTTCCATTTTGTATACATCTACTCTGCAAACATGTAATAATTGAATTTTTAATTTCTTTTGTTGGAATTTTGGCAACAACGATATTATATTTTCATCAACTAGAATGTTATCTCACTAACGTATGCAGTGCCATTAATGTGCGTAAATGTATTTATTGTTTTTCATGTTTCATTCAATTAAAATTGTTAAATTTGAGCTTGTAAAAATAAATTCTGGTCACGCGTACGACCTTGCTTACATTCACTTGACTTAAATGAATATCGGCACATTCAACTGGCATTCTTTTAAACTGGTTGTGTTCATTATGTACTTTAACACCGTAGAATTCCAGACACGGCAACCTTTCACTTGTAAAAATGTTATCTGCAATCCTTATCTTTATTTTCATGGTAACGAAAAACATTTGTTACCTAACCTTTTTGGATCACATATGAACTCTAACGTATATTAGATGGTGATCAGAATGTTGATGTAAACCATGTGTGGCAAGAAAATCCTTCTGAAACCAAATGCACAGTTGAGTTAATTCACAGAGTATTACTGTATTTACAATTTTAGAGGCAGTCGTGAGTTTCATTATAACAAATTTATATGCATTCGTGCAGATTGAAATTATTCATTCTTGTTAAAATGATTTATCAAATATTTGTATTCCTAATGGTAACTGTGGACATGGTAAATGCCGATGCGTCTAGTGCAAGTAAGATTTTATTAAATTCAACCATTTTTTTAACTTTTATGTTATCAATGACAGAGGCACTTTTGAATTCCATTGGTGTTAAAATGTGTCTCAATTTGCCTTAATATCACATAGAATCACATTTTTTACATTAACAATTTAGAAAAGAATGTAAATACTTTTAAACATATTTAAGCATGTGATTGTGATTTGCAGTATACTGCATTTGAATAAAAACACTATGCAAGTATTGTAATTGTGAATTGTAAGTGATTTATTATCCAGAGAAAAAAGTCTTACACTTTTTAATGTTAATTGCTCTAAATTGTGATTTATAATTTCGAATTTAAAAATCGCTTCTACAGACTCGAATACCAATGACTACATGGCTAAGTTGAAAAAAGATTTGTTCGGAAATAGCAGAATTGACAACAAGAAAAGACCAGTGTTGAATTATGCAGACCCTGTGAATGTCGATTTTATGTTTGTTATTCTCCATATTTATAAAATGGTAAGAAGCATTTTTATTTTTAGTATAATATATATAATATAATATAAAACTTCAGCATGCGTGTACTGTATGCCTAAATACGGTCTACATATTTTAATTTGTTTATAGTGTTTAATAAAATTGTGATGTTAAGGTTGTGATAAATTCACTAAATGCATGCATCCAGTCATCTCCAGTATCACAAGCTAGAACGATTTCTTGAAAAATAATATCGATATGTTTTCTACTCGTTTACAGCGATAATAAACTGATGATTAAATTGAAAATACTTTAAAAGAAGGAGCTTGTCACATTACGATTCCTACTATCCTAAATATAAATGCATCCAATTTTGATAAAGGTTTAAAAATCGTATGTAATACAGAGATACTTTAGACATTTTTAAATAGAAACGATTATATTGGTACCAATAGGATGAACGTACTGGGACTTTGATTGTAAACGGATGGCTTGAAGTGGTAAGTGTAAATGACAAAATCTAATATTCTCAGAAATGTTGTTGAAACATTTCACTTCATCTTCACGTGTTTGTGATTTTAGTCATGGGTAGATCAGCAACTGAAATGGGATCCGTCTAATTATGATGGTCTTTCTTACATCGAAATGTCCGACCTGCATGTCTGGAAGCCCGATATCACAATACTAAATAGGTAAATTACACATATTTGATTGAATCATGAACAGATTTTCTGTTGAATATTTTCTTGATATTTTGCAAGAAAATGTGGAAGACCATTAATTTTACAATTATTTATGAACAGTGCTAAAGATCCTTGGGAATATAACACGGTTACTCTATACATAAATAATGAAGGCCATGTTTTCTGGTTGCCGTTATTCGTATCGAGCACCAGCTGTGTAATAGATCATAAATATTTCCCTTTTGATGAACATATGTGTAATATCGACATTGGATCGTGGATGTATGACAACAGATCTCTGGTATTACACAACTCGTATCCGAGACATCCGGACGTAAGATGTTTTAATACGTTATTTTTATAAAAACTTAATGAATTAAACTGATCAATCGCTTCATCATGTTACTGGCGGTGTTTAAATAACTAATTCATGCGAAATTAATCTGGCCGAGTTAGCGCCAATTCAATTATGGCATTTGCTATCAATAAAGATATTATGATATAAAAAAGGCCTTTACATAAGTTTTTGTATATCAAAATTCAATAAGTATTGCCCAAATTTAGCTCATTATGCTATAGGAGTTACTAACAGAAACTATCGAGTCCTTACATTACCAGATCATTCAGCAGATCGGCCTAATTATTAAACATTCAACCGTAGCCTATATAGTCTACCGTAAGTTTAACTAAACTAGTTATGTGATGCAAACAATACATTACACTGTATACCAATGTGAATTGCAGCAATATTTATATAACCTAATTGTGATATAAATATGTATTCAAATGCATGGTTACCAAGTTTTTATGTGTTTATTTCGTTGGGTATTTTTGCAAGTTAGAATAGTATGCATTTTCCATTTATATTTCTTAGGAAGATACCGTATCCAAGATGCGCGTGGAAAATCCTTTATGGAAAATCACAGATGCTTGGACTGAGTCGGCTAGCTTAGTGTTCGAATGCTGCCCAGACGCAATTTACCCCTTTGTTCAACACAAATTGCGTATTAGTCGAAGTTCTCCCCTCTACAAGTATCTTCTGATCATTCCCAGCATAATGTCAGTCATACTGACGCTCTCATTGTTTTGGACACCACCAAGCGCTGGGGAGAAAATCACTTTGGGTGGTATTTCAGTCGTCATACAATTAGGATTGCTGATTGCTTTAGGGTTTATCGTTCCCCCAGGCGGCATCAGCGTACCACACATAGGTAAATAAGCGTGTTTCGTTATAAGTATCAAATAAGCATTTGCTGGGTATTGATTTTGACGGCACTTTCTTTCTCATCGTATAGTGTTATTTGTGGGAAATTCCTTCGTAATGAGCTGTCTCGCACTATCTGTTTCGATTTTGGTAATTCGCCTCAGTCGTGGACATAGCTACACTCCGTTACCTTCCCTCATAAAGAATATATTACAAGGACCCTTCGGAAAAATTCTTTGCTTCGGACCAGCTTCACATCAGGTTTATATTATGCTCAAAGTTAACAAATCCCTATATGACGATGAATTTAAATATATTTATGTACAAAAATGTGATTTTGTCAAGTTTCAGGCTGACACCACCTTATTAAACGAAGATAAGCCCGAATCTGAAAGCGCTGAAGGAAATAATTCAGAGCGAGAAATTGCATCAACTAATTTTAACCCTTCGACATTTGGAGATTGGATTCTTCTCGCTACAGCCATCGACCATTTTTGCTTTATTATTTATTGCATAATTTTTGCGTTGATTCTCATTTCTTCATTCACGTAAATGTTACCGCATTTAAAAGCTTATGTGCTTACGTCACATTTGAAGCACATTTGCGCCGTAAAACCGCTTTAGAATAGGCCTACAATGCTACAATGTTGTTGTTGTTGTTGTTTACATTTATCATTTTATTGTCCAGTTGTGGATTCACTTTCTTTTACAATTTATCGAAATTTCAATAATAACTACATGCAGAATATCACTTGCAATACATCGGTCATATGTATAAAATAATAGGTTCAGATAATTGTCTTATTAAGAAAAATAAAAACTACTGTTGATATTCAAATAAATTGTAAAATAAAGCACAAACCATAGCATCATCTAGGTCTAGTATTATCTGCATGGCGTGCCATAGCATTGTACAGTTTGACATTGAAAGCCAACTTTCTTGTCATTGTGATTAAATTAAATTGGTATACATGTAGGTGCGGTACGCACGACAAGTACACAAGTATTATTTGAGTTATTGAAAACAATTGAATTTTTGCTGTAGTTACTGTTGTTATTTCACTGCTTGTAACAGTAATGAACTGCTTGAATGCATCAATTGTTGAACATGAAGTGGCCAAAGTACTGGGAGCGAATCAGCTTAACTGAATTCATTGTGATGCAATTTTTACAAGCAGGCCATGATCAGTAATAAAAACTCAAACAATTACACAATCTTGTACTCAATGTTTCATCTCAAGATTTCCATTTGTACGGCATAAAATATATTTTCAATAGCACGAAATGCATTTTCCAAATAAAATTGTTGTGTTGCGTAAATTGTTCCACGATAATTTGTTATTGTTTTCTCTATTTTTAACGTATTTTTATCGAAGAAGAATCCATTTTCCATTACTTGAAGCAATTATATTTCCTGGGAAACTAACGTTTACATTTACCAGCAGCATGGCATATGACATTGATATTTCACTTTTAAGTTAACGAACAACAATGTCCTACCAAGCTACTAGCAGCTTTGTCAATACTAAATGAACACCGTTATAATTACATAATGAGATTTCTATCCCGCACCATAACATGATTGCAACATATGAAGCAGAAGAATCAAAGCACTAAAGGGATACAACCCCTCTGGAAGGTATTTTTAATTAGTTTAGAAAAAAATACGGTAATGGAAAATCATAAGTAAAATTGTAGAGATAAAATGCAATGAGATGAGATCGCACACTGGGGCATTTCAACCAAAAAGCTGGCAAAAGTTAGATTTTAAACTTTGTGTTAAACTAAAAAAAATGGTTTAGTTATAAAGGCCGGTAGCTATGACATCATAATATGAGCCCAACTAGTAGAAACCTTCCTGAAATTTAGTCACTTCATATACTTAACATGTTATTTCTCACAACAAATTGGTTTTAGTACATGTGTCAAACTACAAAACGGATCACAACATGATATTCAACTTTCCATGAAACAATTTAAAGAAAAAAAAGTCACGCATACTGGTGTCAATTTCTCATGTAAATGCTATGCAAATGTAATAATACTTTTGACCTGCTTTCCGGAGCATACATACCTCAATGTGCATCGTTTCTAAGCTTATAAAAGTTCAGCATAAAAATATGAGAAACAACAATTCCAAAACAACAACACGAATAATTTGGCAGGAACATGAAAGTGTTAATTTTTAAATTAATATTTTAAGATCCATTGCAGATCAATGCTTTTATTATTATGTCTGAGTGTTTATTCATGTTAGAAGAAAATGATGTCAACGTTGTTTTCCAATTTGACTTCGCTCCGTATATACATGTAGCATTACTTTCTAATTTCTGGTATATCCGATTCTATTATTTTTTTCCCGATGTGCTTTAGCTTTATACGCTTATAAAACAATGTAGTATTACATTCCACACCTCAATTTAGAGGGTATTTATTTGGATTGCATTTATTATTACAACAAATACACGCATTACATGCCCTGTCGATTGTTTGAATATTATAATTAATCTTCTATTTTTATACCTCTGATCCGATTTAGTACCATATATTGTCATTAATACATGCATAATGTTTGGTCGGGCTAATACATTTTGCATATTTTTATTCTTGGTAATATTGTAAATGTGCATATGAAATTACCTATGATATAAGCGTAATGGTAAATGTACCTATTAATATAATTTACTTTTTATCAAAAAATTTGAATTTGAATCAATGAAAAGTATTCCGCGTAGGCCTACATGATCCTTATCTTTGATTTTTTGTGTTAACGAAAAACATTTGTTACAATATTTTCATGAGTAATACACTAGTATGCGTTCTAGCGGATTTTAGCTTGATATCTGTAATCTTGATTTAAACCATGCGTGCCAAGAAAAATGTCATTGAAACCACATGCACCATTGACATAATTCAATTATTATTACCGCATTTACCATATTTAGAAGCAGGCGTGATTTTCATTTAAACATTTAATTCGCATGCAGAATTTGTCGCACTCTACAGGTGGAAATTATTATTTTAAAAATGATTTTTAAAATATTTGTGCTGCTAATGATCACAGTGGAAATGGGAAGTGCCGATGCTCCTAGAACTGGTAAGAGTTGAACGATTCCAAATTAACCTCATTTTAAAGTATCGTTTTGTCAATAGAGCAGAGGTAATTTATGTAAAACTTTCAAACGTGCCTTCAACGATTAAAAGTAATTGTCAAACAAGAATTTTTATTATAAACAATGCAGGCCTATTTCATTTGCAAAATGGGCAGAAAAAAAAATTTGGCTTATTAAATAAAGGCCATGAAAAATTCGGCATTTATTATGTACGTCAATTTGTAAATGAATAATATTGAGCTGATCTGTCACTTTTTCAGAATCCAATACTGAAGACTACGATTTTAAATTAAGACAAGATATGTTCGGCAATAGCAGAATTGATACCGCGAAAAGACCAGTCTTAAATTACGCAGACTCTGTGAGTGTCGATTGCTTGCTTGAGATTCTGCATATTTATAAACTGGTGCGTTTCATTTACATTTTTTTTAAGTTATCACTATATTTCAACAAAAATACAAACCTCATATACATAGGCCTATAAAGCTATTTCTGCACAGTGAGTAAAACCCCATGCCCGAGTAAATTAAATAAGTATCTGCATGAATGCAGAATATACAAGTATAACATACATAAATATTAATTTGTAGTATTTTTACTTTATTTAATATCTAATAAACGTTTTAATGATTATGCTGTAATAAACTAACACGTATGTGAATACAACAGTTTTTTTAACATTAATTCTCACCATAAAGCGACTTAAAAAAAGTAAATTCGTCAAACTGATGGTTAAAATCAAAATGCTAATCTAAGTGGCGCTGAAATATTTCTACGGATATATTTCCATATCTCTATAAACTTTTAAAATTGTCCGTAAAACACAGAAACATGTATGGAAATATTAAATATAAAAATATTGGCATCAACAGGATGAACTAACTGGGACTCTGATTGTAAACGGATGGCTTGAAGCCGTGAGTATTACTAAGAAACTTGAAATCCCAAAGTGAACATTTGTTTAAGCAGATTTATACGTTTTGTAATATTAGATGTGGTTAGATGAGCAATTGAAATGGGATCCTTCTAATTATGGCAATCTCTCGTACCTCGAAGTGTCCGATAGAGACATCTGGAAGCCCGATCTCACAATATTGAACAGGTACGTATTTTGATATTTGGTTTTGAGCTGAATATTTCCTTAATATAAAATGTGGATGTTTAATTGGATAAAACTATTTATGAACAGCGCTCACACTACCGAGACTGAATTTAACAAAGTTCTTGTATTCATTGGTCGTCAAGGCTATGTTTGGTGGATGCCTTCATTCGTATCACGGACCAGCTGTGTAATAGACCACAAATACTTTCCATTTGATGAACATGTCTGCAATATCGACATGGGATCATGGATATACGATCACAGATCTTTGGTTTTACGCAACAAATCGTCGTCATACATAGACGTAAGATACTGGAAATTCTGTAATTTCTCATTTTTATGAACAGCATTAGTTGGTGAATTAATTTTTAAGTTGCGGCAACCACACATGAAAGTTCGACATGCCAATCGTCAAACGAACTGCATGTGCTCAGTAACTTGGTTAATTTGTGGTTA
This sequence comes from Rossiulus vilnensis, assembly GCA_034700785.1. Taxonomy (NCBI): domain Eukaryota; kingdom Metazoa; phylum Arthropoda; class Diplopoda; order Julida; family Julidae; genus Rossiulus; species Rossiulus vilnensis. Next base: position 24,498 of record JAQIXS010001123.1, on the reverse strand, counting down.
ACTCATATAAAATATGGATTAAAAATTAACATTTTCTTGTAGGAAGCAGCTCTATCCAAGATGCGCGTAGAAAACCCGTTATGGAAAATTACAGAAAAATCTGTCACCTTAGTTAACATGTCATTCGGATGCTGTCCAGGTTCTATTTTCCCCACTGTTAAACACACATTGCGTATTCGTCGAAGTTCTCCTCTCTACAAGTATCTTATGATCATTCCAAGCATAATGTCAGTCATACTGACGCTCTCATTGTTTTGGACACCACCAAGTGCTGGAGAGAAAATTATCTTGGGTGGTATTTCAGTCGTAATACAGTTAGGATTGCTGATTGCTTTAGGGTTTATCATTCCGCCAGGTGGCATCAGCGTGCCACATATAGGTAAATAAGCGTGTTTCGTTTTAAGTATCAAATAAGCATTTGCTGGGTATTGATTTTGACGGCACTTTCTTTCTCATCGTATAGTGTTATTTGTGGGAAATTCCTTCGTAATGAGCTGTCTCGCACTATCTGTTTCGATTTTGGTAATTCGCCTCAGTCGTGGACATAGCTACACTCCGTTACCTTCCCTCATAAAGAATATATTACAAGGACCCTTCGGAAAAATTCTTTGCATCGGATCAGTTTCGCATCAGGTTTGTCATACACATTAAGCTTCCAAATTTCCACGTGATGTCGAATTTAAATATAATTATATACACACGCAAAAATGTGATTGCTAATTTGCAGGCTGATACTACCCTATTAAATGAAGATAAGCCTGAATCTGAAAGTGCTGCAGGAACTGAGACTTTTGAACATGACATTTCGCCTGCTAGTTATAAACTTTCGACGTTTGGAGATTGGGTTCTTCTAGCTACAGCCATCGACCGTTTTTGCTTTATTATTTATTGCATAATTTTTGCATTGATTCTCATCTCTTCATTCACGTAAATCTTTTATATTTGAGAAATTGTCTGTATTTACGTTATGGAACAGCCCATTTCATAATTAGTAAAATTTCAATAATAAGAAATAAAATATCCTGGCGTCTGTAATAATTTCTGAATAATAGTAATTATTTCTATAAATCCAGATGAAACAGTATTGGGAAATACTGTACGATTTTATGACTTATGCAAATGCATAGTCTTGAAATATGATCTCTTTAATGTTTACTAGATGAAGTCGTGCCCGTCCTCTATTTGCTCGAAAAAGGTCGAAAAAGTCGATTGCAAGTTGTCACTATCAACATGTGTTTTTAAAGCAGCATACTCCTAAGTATACATTTTTTCATCTGCAATAACACATCACATAGTTTTAGATATCTAGAAAACCTCATTACTAATCACATGGTTGCAATTCTGCTTATATAGCCTACTCATATTTTGCTTAAGCTGTTGAACATTATAAAAATGACTCATATAAACTCCCAAGCGCATTTGCTGGTTAAAGAAATCTTACTCTGGAAGAAAACGTTTCTTGAAATAATATATTGGCTAATGTCACTCTACTTTCTAATTGGTAGCAAACTAGTGGTGTCGAAGAACATCGAGTGGGTTTAAAGGTCATTTATTGCTGCTCACATAAAGCAAAATATCCTTACTAAAACATTTTACTTCCATAACTGCAGCTACAATGGCTTTAAAGGATATCAAATGGATAAAATGTTGTATCATAATGACATTGGGCTTCGCGTTTTTCATAAAAGGTAGGTCTGAGTTTTAAGAACTGTTCAAAATTGATTTCGAAGTTTTTAAATGTACTGTAAGCGAAAAAGAAATGGCAATCGGCTGGCGACGATTCAAAGAAAGTGCTGCGCAGCTACTCACGTAAAGGACAGAGTGGCTGCAAACTTATAATTTCACTAGCTTGTAGCATAATGTCTATTTAGTAGGGAGTAAATACCTCCCTCGCGCTTTTTATAGTTCATTTTATTCATAAGACGAAATTGCTATACTCAGTAAATATGAAATCTCTGAATTTTTGCGCAAATGTTAATAAGTTTTTGATTAAAAATACAATGTATTCCGCGATAAGTTAAGCAGTGTAGAAGAATTGATTCGACATTTGCATAAACAAATTTAAATTATAAATTATGAAACTAGTTATAAACTAGAAGTAAATAATAACGTTTTTTACTTCTTTTGGGAGATTTCGTCCCCTAAACAGGCATTTGGTCGATGGTGGGAGGGCAAATCTTCCCACCCCCTACTAACACGCACCAATAGCTTATGATTTGGAGCTTGTATATTTAAGCAACATGATTTAACTTGTTGACGTGATCGTTATTCATATTCTCGGAACGTCATTTAATTGAATTCATTCGAATTGAATTAAACCTTAAGTAGCATGCTTTCATAGCTGCACGTTTAACAAGCTACATGTTGGCAATTACGTTCATTTCATTATTGTTTTATTCAAAAAAATACTCTGAAATATCCTTTCCCATTCATGCAGGTAGGGGTGCTTAGTTAAAAGATTAGGGTATATAGCAGTACGTGTTACCAATATCTGTCGTAGAAAAAACATTTTCTTTTTGTAAAGACATTACTTTCAGAATTGCTGCAATTATAGGCTATTTGATTTATCGCAAGTGGTAAATTGCACGAGAAAAGGCATGGTTCGTTTTAACGACAACGAATAATCTTGAACTGTTTATTTTGAAATTTAAACTCCAATTCAAGAAAACGAAGCGGGACATGTGGAGTACATCGTTTCAAGGTTGTTCCAGAACGAAACGTTCCATTACGACAGCCTTGTCAGTCCAGCATTCATCGACAACAAACCCCTTCCAGTGAATCTTTCATTAATAATTAACAATGTACACGATTTGGTAAGTTGCAATTCATTGAACCGCTTTGGCAGTGTCTACGGAATAAATAGCTTAGTTTTTTTGTTCCTCAAAACCATCTAAATTCACTATGAAAACGTATGACTTTGTCTTGATAAAAAATAACTTAATGTAAATCAAATCTCAGGGTTTGAGAAATAGTTGTGATACTACATTTGCATGTATTTATATTGTAGAAAATAGGTTATGCAGTATTTGAAAGTTGTGTCTGATGGACGCCATTTTGATAAACTTTCAAGCATGATCTAGCAAAAAGGTTTCAAGGCTAATGGGGTCATAATTTGCAAATAAACATGGTGATTAATACTGCGATAACATGGTGATGATATACATTCAAAATTGCTTCGATGATTCTCATAGGATGAAGTTACGGGAACTTTAACCCTGAATGGATGGCTGACAATCGTAAGTTTTCCAAAAATCATATGGTCATTTCAATAATAACTTATTATATAGTATAAATAAACAAAAATGTTACGATAATATATTTCAAGACGAATCAGTGAACAATTTGTGGGTTTGCAATAAATATAAACAGGTTTCACTGCCCTCTTGTTTCGGGAGATATTTACGTATATAAATAAATAATTTAAAGGCTCTTTTAAACAACGAAGGTTAGAAAATCTTAAGAGACAATGGAAATGTGAATTTTAGCACGTATCTAGCTCATTTTATTATAATTATCACTTTTATTTCTGTATTTTAATTTCTGTTCAGGTTGAGATCACCGATATTACCGAACGTACATATACAGTGTATAGCTATATAACAAACTGTTTCAAAGTGGTGTTCAAATTCATTATGTTTTTTTTTAATTTCGAAAGATTCAAGCATTGGTAAATACAAATTTCATCCTTTTATTGTCTTGAATTAATTCCACAAATAACAACAACTCATACACTTTGAAACACGAAGCAAACAAAAATGAGAGAAGCTAGTATTTTATCAATTCGCATAAAATGCAAAAATGTGTTCGATTGAAATCAGATCAAATCAGAATCAGTATTTAGGAAATAAATTTTCCTTTGATATGCTTTATTAATTTATTATTAGTTATTACTTTTTTAATAATGCACATGCATTTAGATGTGGACGGATTGGAGACTAATTTGGAATCCAATTGAGAGTGGTAGAATTAATTCAACTGTCATCTACCTACCAACGTTTCATTTTTGGACTCCAGATATTGCACTCGAAAATCAGTAAGTGAAAAAGATCAAAACAACTATAAAAAATTGTTATAATACAGACGACAAATAGGTACTCTCTATAAAAGGTATTTCGTCTCCAAATCGTAAATAGCCTAGTCCGACTGCATGGGTTGGGGGTAATGATGGTTAAGTACATTCCTTTGCTAACATTCAAATGAAAAGGGAAAATCAACTGTGACGTCACAGTCTTAAAATGAATGAATGTGAAATGGGAAAAGTGGGATGGAAAGGTGAGAGGGGGAAGAGTAGAGAAATAAATATAAATGTTGTGGGGGAGGGGGAAGCACGGAATTCATATGAAACTGCGTTTGCATGATTTTAAGTTTCTTTCTCTTTCAGCGTTGACAGTTTCTCCACCTCATCCAACTTGATTGCAAAACGCACCGAAATCGCTTTGAACTCCAATGGAAAAATAGACTGGACATTTCCAGTCACCTTAAAAGCCTCGTGCCCAATTGACCACCGCCACTACCCATTCGACGAGCACGTATGCGAATTACGACTAATCAGCCATGAGTACAATTATTCGAGAATTGTCTTGCATAAAATTCTCATGCATAAACATCACCGTTCACTCAAAGAAGTAGGTTTAATGTAGATCTAATACTCGTCTTCAATGTACAGATGCACTTCATTTGCTGCGTCGTAATAAAGCGACTTAAATTCCATAGGAAACAGTATCAAAAAAGGTTATCAATTCAAATCCAGTTTGGACAATAATCAAGCAAAAATCAGAAATCGTTCATACCCTAAAAAAGAAACACGATGACAATCAACACGGTGCTTATCAATACACCGTGCACCTTCGACGACATTCTCCCGGTCAGAAGTTCCTCATCCTGATGCCAACTCTCCTAGCCATGGGATTGACACTATCAACTTTCTGGATTCCTCCAGTCTCTGGGAAAAGAATTACCATTGGCGGAGTTGCTGTGATGATTTTTCTCGCTATGCTGTTGTATATTGGATTGAAAATACCTTCAGGTGGACGTCATATTCCATCCGTCGGTGAGCCAATCATTAATTTACGAATCAATCGAAAGCATTTTTTATGATTGCAGTTTGTTTACTTTGGAATTTGTTTACTATGGAAAAACGTTGCAGCTGAAATGAGTGACATTTATCAAGCAAATGTATCGAACATACATTATATTTTCACAAACATTTGGCAAAATTCAAACAGTGGCAGCATTTTCAGCATTGTTTGGTACAGGAAAATAACAAAAGCCATATAGATTCTTAATGAAAACATCATACGAAAGTTTCTGCGAAATACTATATCAACTAAAATTTTCAATACTGAGTTTTCTTTTAATTTCAGTTTTTGGCATTGGGATGGTGTGACTAATTTACCGCAATACGCTGACAAAGAAAATAATATTTAAATTATGTGGTTATTTTACAGTCGTTTTTTGTGGTGTATCACTACTGATGGCCGGGATGTCCCTAATAATTTCTGTAATTGTATCGCAAATGACTACATTCAGTAATTACCGTCCAATGCCCGGAATTCTGAAATCATTTCTGGGTCGTCCTAGAATAAGGCGATTGTTATGCATCAACTTTCCAAATGTCCAGGTAAGCCTACTATTTCTCCTTCGACATAGGAAGGAAATTTCAGAATACGAAACGACAATCACACCAGTGTAATAACAACGCAATTATTTATTTCCAGATGGGCGATGATGGAATGCAGTTAATAAGGAATACTGCAGACGCCACCACCGAAGAACAACCACAAAATCCTACTCCCAACGGTTACCCTAATGCTACTGCTATAACAGATTGGAGGTTGATGGCTTCTGTCACAGACAGAATTTCTTTCATCAGCTACTGCATTGTATTCGTAGCTTTATTTTCATTTTCCCTCTAAAGTATTCTGCAGTTCCCGACCTTATTTGTAATCTCGTACAAGAATCCACAATTCCCTGTTCATTACTCAACGAAGTGAAAACTTATTTTATGTCTTCAACTCGATATACCCATCCAGATCGATCAGATTGCCCAAAATTAGTTTTACCTATTCCACTTCCAACCCTTTTATTTTTTGCAAACCTATGAGCTTACAAATTTTAATATATTTCCATATTCAATCTAAAGTAATATATAAACAATTTGTTTTGTAAGAGGGGGTATAAGTACAAGTTGTAGAATATGCATAGGAAAAGATACATTTTACAAATACATGTACATTCATTTGTTAAAATACAACTGATTTTGGACACAGATTTTAGGACATATTATTTAAGGATTTGATTAATAATTAAATACATGTATACCTAAAAATGGGTTACGGTCAAATGTCACATTTATTCATTTCTAAAGACGTTATATTCGTAAAAACATTCGTATGTTAATTTAAACGTTTAACGTTAGACATTTTTCTCAGTGAATAGGGTTTGGTACTGATACTACAGTGTATAGCGATACTACATGTATATACATGTATAGTAGGTCTATATAGATGCCAAGTTGTCCACAGAAATTGCAAACGTTTTGCTTATGGTTTCCCATTGACCAAAACCTTATGGAACCAAACAAATACTCAACCAACCAATTCACAAGCAATTCGATTCATTTATTCTGATATCACTAGAGATACGATACATGAATGATGAACCACCTGATGAACTAACGGTTGCAAAACCTGACATGTGACCCTGAGGGGAAAAACTTTGAACGTGAAACTTGTCATATATGAAGGAAACCATACATTCAAAATGTGCGGTGTGGATTCAATATCGGCACAGTCAGCAAAAGTTGATTTGAACTATGACTATAGAGTTTAAATAGCAGATCGTAAAATTTTGATTTTCGCGTAATAATTGCATGACAGGAATAATCAAAAGAATGAGTTTAATTTTCTCCGTTTTTCTTTTGATGGTGATTTCAACATTTGGAAATTCGGGTAAGTGTTCGTTATAATAAAAATTCGCTCCAACAACGCGAGTCTATTTAGCGTCTAACAAAAATTGTTCGTTTTCAAAGTAATACAAATTACTGACTATGCAGCCGCATTACGAAAAGAACTTTTTGACCCGAAACGCTATGACCGTTTCAACAACCCGTTGATGGAAGATAATCCATATGTACCTGAAAACAATTCTTCAGCTTTTACGATTCAACTATCACTTCTGGTTCTACATATCTACGATTTGGTAATGGTTCATATTTTGAAAACATTTCCACCAATTATGTTTTATTTAATTTGCGTTTTTTTTTAACTACAACAGTTATCCGGAGCATTTTCAGTTTTTCTAACTGTAATTTTAAAGTATTTATTAACACATTTTTAAAGCAATAATTAAAAAAAAAATAGCAATTGAAACACCCTGATCAAACATACCTGGGGGATTATAATGTCACTATTCAAGTTGTGATTTTCCTAACCTCAGTTCTATGCAAGAGACAGAATTAATTTAAAAAATATCATTAAATATGTTGGCAACATCAAGCCTTTTTTATTCAACAGAACCTCGCCCGTTTCAACTAATGTATCTAATTCATTCAAACTATTGCTGGAATCCATGAATCGTATAAAGTTCGTACATGTAATTACCGTCAAAAATTTGAGAATTAAAATCTTAGTGCTACGTTTTTTTTAAATTTACTACGTGTTTTTCATCGCGTAAGACGTAACGACAATTTTACAATGCTTCTGGTCCGAGTTTAACAACTTGAATAATGTCCTTCGAAGTACCTTCTGAATAACGGTATGAATAGCAGCATTAATAAAAAGCATAACACATTAAATGCATTTTATTACAGGACGAATTTACGGGAACTTTGACTACAAATAATTGGTTTTTAGCTGTAAGTGTAAACTTTTACAATAAATGATAACATTAGACTAATCGTCAAATCAGAATGGGATAAAAGCACATAATTTACAGTTTTGGAATGATTACCGGCTTCAATGGCTTCCAGAAGACTATGGTAATCAGTACATACTCCACACTCCATTTGACTCAGTATGGCTGCCAGAACTGGTGTTAATCAATGAGTATGACGCCAGCGTTCATTCATTCTTTTTTATGAAACAAATTTTCGTGTTCGTACTTTCTAGGACCTAGGTATAATACTGCTAAAATAATCATTGCAGTGTTGAAGCTATGGTTATGAACAAGATCGCAGACGCAAACCTTTTCATCTACAACAACGGAGACGTATATTGGAGTGCGCCAGTGAACTTCAAAACCGCTTGTTATATTGATCACAAGTTGTATCCATTCGATGAACATACCTGCAAAATTTCGATTCGAGTTTGGTCAATGCACGTTAATCAGTACGTCATTAAGAATAGTATCATCGATAAGGAACACGAGGTAAAATCTTTGAAATGCTACAGTAGCCGACGATACTTTCTTAGTTTACAGGAAATAAATTAAAAGTCAGTGCACTGGGGATATTATAAAAAAACCAGTACAATCCTAACTTGTACTTCAGTTTAAAAAAAGAATTACACTTTAAATCTCATAATACATGTTCGTTTAGCTGAAAACAAGAAAATGTCACGATGTTCATACTTCAAAACCAAATATGATAATAACAAGATTACGAAAAACAACTTTCTCGAAAGTAGAACAAATGTTCCACAGGTGCCTCAATAAAGTCAAAAATTGTAGGTTTTTATTTTTATGAACTTAAATACGATTTTCTGTGCCATCACCACGTTCAATTTAAAAAATTATTAGCACGTTTTTAATACTTCGTAATATCTAAGCAATTTTTGATAAATTCTTTACTCTTTTTTTTCTCTCTAATAGGAAGAACTGCTAATTCATTTCGCAACTGATAATCCACTTTGGGAAGTCAAGTCGAGGAAAAATGAAATAAATTTTAGGACTTTTTCTTGCTGCCCCCAATCGCCCTTTCCTTTATTTGAAACTACCCTTACGCTACGCCGCCGAGCCCCTTTGTTCAAATACATCTTAATAACACCTGAAGTATTATCGATAGTTCTGACCTTAGCCCTGTTTTTGCTGCCCCCAACGACCAACGCTAAGATTGGGATAGGTGGTATCGTGGTGGCCATTCAAATTGCAATGCTTTTGTTCCTTGGATGGCGAATTCCATCAGGTGGCAAAGCAATTCCAGCAATCGGTAAACAACACTTCTCTAATAATTCGATCCCTTTCTCAACTATTAACACTCGTAAACATCACACTTCTGCAAGCTACACTGTTTATCTTTTATAGTTTTGTTCTGCGGTAATACGCTTGTAGCGTCTATCTTGACTGTGGTAATTTCGGTCCTTGTCATCAGAATTTCAAGAACTTCAAAAGAAACTCCTATTCCCGAATGGATTAAATTTCTAACAAGAGATCCTTGCAAAAGCATTCTCTGTTTTGGAACCACACAGTCACAGGTAACAGTGGCATGTTGCACCTTCATTAATTTGTTCATTGGCGGCATTTGGCATTCAGAAAATGTGTGTTATTTAGTCGGAATCGGTAATTTTCCTCTCGGTAATGTACACCATAAAACATAACTATCGAACATGTCATTTCTCTAATTCATATTCTTGCATTATTTTATATTTCCTCATGTATACTTAAAAAACTTAAAATTGAATTTCAGATGTTGGTACGTTTTGTTGCAAAAGTGGGGTTAGCCAATAATGACAAGGTATTGTATAATTTTAATATCATGTCCGTTTTAAAAAACATACAAATAAACCATTCATTCAATTTGAACACGTAATTATTGCACCACTATTTTAAAATAGTGCAACCATTCGTTAGTCTCAAAATTTCAACACATAATACATCAGCTCATCAATGTTTTAGGAAGATGCTGAACTGATTGATTCCGCAAGTATAGAAGATGCTGAGCATCAACCCAATCCGGGTACCGGTATTAATTCAACAACGTCTCCATCAGACTGGCTTCTAATTGGGACATTTATTGATCGTCTATGTCTCATAATTTACTGTGTCTTAACCGGTCTTATTATCATAACATCGTTTGCATAAGTCATAATTAAGTATTGGAAGAATCAATGAAGCACGTCAACGAAAATAAATTAAAAATAAATCTGATGAAATGTTGGGATGGCCGTAAAATATTCATCAAAATAACACATTTGCAGTGTCCTAACCTTGCAGTTTACATGCAGTTATCATATTTGTGAACATTTACTTTATCTTATTGTATTTATATATTCTTTCTGTTAAATGTGTTTCATCAAAATCAACAATTTGAAATATAATGGTTATAAAAATATTTACTGATAAGATTGTATGAAAATCAGTACTATTAAATTAGTTTATAACTTATTTTGACAGTATTATATTTTTTGATTTTTTGTAAACGCAATGTTAAGAATGCTTCTAAACAACTTAAAGAAATTGAGTGTTGCAACTATTTTTGAAACGAATCACACAAAAACGGACGAATTGGTTGCAATCATTTTAAACAATCAAAGGCATTTCTCCCGAATGCAATTACTATCTTAACGCTAAGTCCAAGTTTAATATACATGTACACCCTTGTACATATGCAAATTGTGACTTGAAATTGCTGAAAGGACCAGAAATTGCAAATAAAAACAGAAAAAATGAAAACGATCCAAACAAAATTTACAACGAAGTGTAAGCAATTATAGCGATCAAACTATACTTTTTAAAACTTATTAACTAAATAAACTAATTAAAATGTTCCGCTGAGTTTTCAACTATCCTGGAAGCACCTTGCGTTCACAGACCATTGTTCGTATTGGTTGATTTATTTATGAGACAATTCTGAATGCGAGATGTAGTTGGAATTTTCTCCTTTAACCTTTGGCTGTCACCAAACGTTTTAAAAATTGATAGCACCCATGCATTTATATATTTTGCTTTATCTTAGGATGATAGCATGTATACGTGTTACGTTTCATTATTATGACGATTCAGGGCTGCCACTATAGAGACAGCTTTTCGTGTTAGTGAAGTGTGCCAGTAAGACCTAATGCGAAACAAATTAATTCCGTGGGGAAAGTGCAACTGGAACACATTATACAAATTAAATATTATAATGGAAAACCTCCAAAGGTTTCCCAAATGCCTCTCTGTAATGGCCATATTAATATTCGTTAATTGCAAAGGTAAGCTAACAGCTAATTTTTTTCACAAATAGGCTATTACCTTCATTTTCATCCTCTACAATGTGGGCCTACATGTAACATTAATAATCAGGGGCGAATTTATTTCTAGTCTGATACATAACATTTGCAAACATTTTATTTATTTTATTATTCATTTAGCTCTAGAACCCATTATGGATTACCAATCTATTTTAAGAAAAACTCTGACGGACGAGGGACGCTATGACCGTTTCAATGAACCACCTGAAATGAACACAGGAAATACAAGTGTAATAATCTTTGTGCATTTTCGGATCTTACATGTTTACGATTTGGTAAGTTGCAATAAATATACTGTTTATTAACTAGCTAGAAAACTGCATCATTTATACATGAATTAACAGTAAGAAATTAAAGAACTATTGTAATAGAATCATGCATTTTAACATTTGTTATGGCAAATTCACACATCTCCCACAGGATACACATTTCTATCAAGGATTTCATCTACGCCATTGAAATAAAACTATTTAATTGCTTATGAAAAATCAATTAAAATGCATTTTTGCAAATTTATTCTGGCAAAACAAAACTCCCCTCAGAATCAATATCAGGTCAACCTGGCAGGCCTCAAACTGGATCTCGTTAATTGTTGAAACCCTTGTATTGTCCCCAATAAAATGCATTTAGCTCGAACGCATCTCAAAAACGTTTCACACTCGATACACTTGTTGAGTTAACAGCAGCTATTCAATGGCCTAGACGATTTATATACATTTAAAAAAACTGGAAGAAATTCATCATAATAATCTGATCTAGTTTTTTTAAGCAAACCTCACCTACAACAATCGAGTTAATCATTTGATCTGTACTTAATTAAAATTTCTCTGATCGCGTTTCTTCAAGGAATAATGCTTCTAAATATTTTGCATACAAATTTTAACTAATATGTCTCACACGTGATCAGGTTTTTCAACTCTGACGTTTCTGTTAATGTTTCTGAACATTTGTTTGTATTGGTCAATTAAGTTTGCTAGATATAATCCCTAAATACGGCGACCGCTTTCAAAGGGTCAAATATACTAGAACGGTTTTCGTGCTATGAGCTTACGAAATAAAATGCATCTAATATTAAGCATTTGGTAAAATGTTGTTTGTTTTATTTATCAAGCAAGAAATATCAGGGACGTTGATAACCAATGGATGGTGGCTGATGGTAAGCCTACAGAATTGGCGTTTAAAGCATTGTAGAAATAACATGGTTGATCAAACAATAGCTATACAACGTATAATGGCAGCTTTAAATAAGTTCCTACAAATTCAGGTTTGGCGAGATTCGAGACTTAAATGGAATCCGGACGATTATGGCGCAACGAGATGGCTTCATGTTTCAACAAATTCTATATGGACACCCTATTTAAGCCTTTACAATAAGTACATGTTTCATACATTCGAGCTTAGGCAGGCCGTACAGCTGAGCTGCAAATGACTCCTAACAAAAATTGACAATGCTTAGCGACTGATATCTTACATTGTAAGTTTTGCAAAACAGGTATGCGGTGGCTGTTATGTCGGTTCTAACTTTATTTGGTTGTTATAAACTGCATTTATTAGCAATAATGTAATGCATAATACAGTGACAGACATGTAATTGGTTACATGTGCGGCCTTCCTAAGCCGTACGCTTTGCCTTATCAATCTATTGGTTATTCAACTTCTAAAATAGTTTACGCTTCTAGCGCTGATACAACACATACATTTTCATTGGGGCCAACGCAACGTATACATTTTATGGGCTACGTAGGGTATAATAATCCTGTTACGTTCAAAAGCACTTGTCTAATAGATCATCGGTTATATCCATTCGACGAGCATGTATGCAATTTAACCCTGGGAAATTGGAGGATACACAATATCAGTCTGAATTTTCAAAAAGTGTCCTATTCTGCGGAGACGGAGGTAATGACAAAATCATAAAATACTTGAAAGCTAGCATTATCATTTGCTGGCATAAAATTGTACACGTGTCTTATATTAAGACACCTGCATAAATATTCATGCACATTTAATTTTCCTATAAATTTACAATCAAAACCAATAAGTGAAAATCCAAATGGTGAGGAAAATTCGTATCACTATTTAGCTTATTAAAACTATATATCTTAAGAATTGGGCAATCCGGTATCGTGTTGAAATATCGATGCACACCAATTCAGTTAAAACTTGACACCACTGTTCAATTGATAAATGTAACATGATCTTACTGCTCTTTAAATTTACACTCCAAAATTTACGAAGTTTAAAAGGGTAATTTACGGAACTTATTGCTGATTAAATACAAAATAAATACTTTTGAATAATAAGTCTTATTGCATCATTAGCTGGTTTAGAAACTAAATGTTAAACTTAAACAAAAACCGAAGGGTTGAAGAACACTACAGATGGCAGAAATTATTAGCTTCTAATAACTTTAATGAGATCATCTCTGAATATCTTCACTGTTCAAGTCTCACTATAGACAGAAGTTTGGGTTCATGCAGGTGCCTTTGTCAATATGATATATTCACTTCACTTAATTATAAAATTATTTTTATTACTAAAGGAAGAAATTTTAATGGCATTTAAGACTGAAAATCCACAATGGGAAATACTGGAACAATCGCAAAATGTAGAAAGAACCGAAAGCAATGGGAAAATAATCAAGATTCAAATCCGATTGAGACGTAGATCTCCTTTGTTCAAATTTATGCTACTCATCCCAGGAATTTTAGCGATGATATTAACACTGACTTTATTTTGGCTGCCATCTGATTCATCGGCCAAATTGTATGTGGGCGCAATCGCTTTTGGAATTCAAATTTCGCTGCTCTTGCTGTTGGGGCAAAAAATACCATCGGGAGGCCAACACATACCAGCCATTGGTAATGAGAATTTTAAAATTTCGTTATTAATTAATTACTTTCACTCGCATGTTCGAGGAAAAAAGCAATAATATGCAAATTCTGTGTTGCTCATTAATCTACTTTAGTTCTGCTACTTGGGAACTCTCTAATTTTATCGGCGTTGTCGATAATGATTTCTGCATACATCATCAAAGCAACTCATCCCAAAACTAAAACTGTCATCCCTAAGCGCGTTAAAGAAATCATAAATGGACCAATTGGACGAATGCTGTGCGTAAGGCAAAGGGTTGCAACAGTAAGTTACTCAAAATCTCAAAAGCTGATGCGTAACTTTGCATGTTATGTGTAAAATGACACGAATTGCATTGTTATAATCACATTTTGTGGCAGTTTTGAAAAATTGCCTAGAATTTTTCTAGAGAAAAAAATAACCAAAACAGAGGCCCAAAACATTAATCAGTCACCAACATTTGCAGGAAGAAGAACGTCTGCTACAGCCTGATCTGGGAGAACTCGAACAGAACGTTACTGATGTAGGCGAAAACACACCACTTGACATTAAGGAGGAATGGTTGGATATTGGACAGGTGGTTGACAAATGCTGTTTTATATTGTTTTGCAGTGCATTTCTTGTAATTTGTATAACAACATTTACATAATGGTCGGACAGTTGTTATTGGTTACACAAACAAATTAATGATTTTTATCATGCAATTTTATATCATTTATAAAAAATATTAATTGCATAAGAGCTTTTTTAGTCTATTTGTCCTCACACGTCTTCAATTTTGAAGTTAAAAATGAAATATTCTTATACTGTATAAATAATATGCATATTAATGTAAAATGAGTGCGATAAGAAACGAACAAATTGCGTTTTGTACGTGTTATATTGTGCAGCATAAGGCGTGCATGTTTCGTAAATGATAATGTCTTAGAAATGTTTAGAAATTGAACATCTTTATGACACAACTGCATATGTTAATAAATCTTACATCCACCTCTTGGCGTGAATGTAATTAGCATGAAATGATAAATTATATACTTTTCGTAGAACATTATTTTTGCCATTTGATTTTACCAACACGTTAATTAAAAGGAGGTAAGCAATAACATTGACAAAAAAGTTAATTGTAGGCCAAAACTGAACAAGCTTCTTTTTGAACTCCACCCGAGGCAGATTGGAGACGGATAATCTCAGCCGCTAATAATATAATCGTTATGTAGGGCTTCAAGAATTTTGAAATACAGTATGTAATCTGCCTGGCATTATGAAAGGTTTTCGCATTAAAAAAATGTTCTAAAATGGTTCAAGCAAGGGTTACAGTATATTGTTAGATAATTCTTCATTTGATTGAAAAGTGGCTTGTGAAAGATTGTCATACACTATAGTGTCTGGTGCTTAACTTATTAAAATAGATACCTTTATCATAATTCTTCGATAAATTGTTACATGTTTCTGTTTAGGCATGTATGTGCAAGACAAAATGTACGCTTGTATTTTATATACTGGGTGAATAAGCGAACGAAAGGGATATTCTGCGAAATCAGGCATTTAAAATAATGTCAATTTCTTCCGTTTGAGTTTGTTTGTAAGAATTATATCGTACATTTGTGATAAAAAAGAATTAAATAAGCAGAAGCAGGAAGGAGTAGAACAAATAGAGATAAGAGGTGAGAAAAGAAGGCGATTTGAAGGTAAAAACAGAAGACGTAATTTATGGTTGGCACAAAAAGGCATCAAATTTACACGAATATTGAGTACGATTAACTAAAATGTGGATTTACATTGTCGATTTTCAAATAACCAAAGTTTACGATCAGCTGCTTGGGCAATTTCCTGTTTTTCGCTCTAGATGCCGCCACTTCCTCGGTTCAAGACTATCAAAGCGGCCTGAGTGCGTAAATCAAGTTTGCATTATTTGTGCTTCAGTATGTCGCTGCATTAGAATTTTGACAAATTAAAACAAAGTAAAATATGAAGAGCTTGTCCTACAATCACTCATTTGAAACGCGGATCAAAGAAATCGTTGCATAAGGAACAGAAATATTGTTTGTTTTAAATGGGAAAAATATAGAAAATAAAGAGAAAAGATTAAGAAATGTTTATTGAGAAATAAATGATTTGAAACTAGGGAATGAATGTGATAGAGTAAATTAAAAATGAAATTATCGCATTTAGAGTAAGTAATTTTTGTAAATCATAATATACCCCATCAATCATACTGAAATCGAGAATATGTTTAGTGAATATCATCGTGATAGCCAAGTAGAGTACATGTGGGCCTAATACGATTTGAATCAGAATAAAAGCGTTTTCATGGCATTACCATGATTGCCGAATTTGCTACAATTTCGAATCAATGAGCAATTCGTTTTGCCATTCATTCCGATGAACCAAACCCAGGGCGGCATCAGGTGGAAAA
This sequence comes from Rossiulus vilnensis, assembly GCA_034700785.1. Classification (NCBI taxonomy): domain Eukaryota; kingdom Metazoa; phylum Arthropoda; class Diplopoda; order Julida; family Julidae; genus Rossiulus; species Rossiulus vilnensis. The sequence goes on along the minus strand of JAQIXS010001123.1, from coordinate 8,061 downwards.
GAATAGTAAAAAAATGATAACTGGGTCATTGACGGCGTGCATAATGTGACCCCCTCAGACCATTGCAACATTTGCAGACAATTGTTACCTTGTGACCCCATTTCCCTCGTACCACACATACAAAAGAAAGACCACCATTGTGTTATATTTAATCGTAATGTTAAGATATCATTTAAATAACAGAAAGAAACCACTAGAAATGGGGGAGGAGCTAGATGAATCGTCCAAATTAGCGAGTCCATGGCGTGTTTCTCTCATTACAAAGGTGAGCAGCACCCTGAGAGTTGCTGGTCATCGTTACTAATAATTAATACATTCCTTCCAAGGCATTATTTACGTGCTGCTGTAATAAACGGCCAGTTATTTTACCATTACGTTATCCCAAGGGTGGGATTTACGTCTTGCTATGAGACAATCAACTTCTGCTCTTAACACATTACTGACGTTTTCCATGCGATATAAGTACGTGACACAACATCGATGTTCGAATTACTGATGACAATTTTCCCCTCGCAATTTCGCTGTTTCTCAACGCGGTTTGTAAACGGCGTGAAACTTAACGAAATTCCCAGAAAATCATTCACGAATTTATAAGATTCGATTCTGCGTATAGTATACACTCATGTCGAATATTTATGCAACCTCATATGTTAAAAAAATATGAAATCTCCCTTTGATCGCGCAGTAAATTTAAAGTATCATGTTGTGCAATTATAAAAGCTTTAAGACTTGTTCGTTATTTATTTTGCAAAACACATTTCACGTTCTACGGTATGACTACAGTAATAATTAATAAGTACTCAATCTGCACGTTAAGGTGTTGAAGATTATAACGCTTGACAGGGCTAAAAACCTAAAATGTTACCCATTACCACTTACCTTTTTAACAATCTACAGTGACCTCAAGACATTTAGCCTTGTAGTTGCGTGTTAATCACACAATCTGCTATAGTTTGGCTGTTGACAGAAATTAACCAGAGCCAGTTGCAGTCTGGATATTGCTAAATAATATATATATACTGTATAGATATAAAATAATATCTTATTTTACCCCCGAAAAAAATATTTCAGCTGTAAACAGTGAAGAATGTAACAACAATCACAAGAGTGAAATTACATTCACTGCGGTCACAACGCAATAATTCATCTGCATTTATTTTCGATTCAAATCTGATTTTTGTAAAACTGATTCATTTTGCGACGCGATGGCATTACAGCCTCGCAGCGATAGGCTTCTTTGTCAATAGAATTAAAAAAGTACAAAAAATAAAATGCTGAAAATAAAAGTCGGTCAACCAACGCCATACAACGCGACGTGAACAGCTGACTAAAGCCTTTATGAATGGTACACAAAGTCGTTAACATGTTCAGAAAATCGATCCAGATTTGCCAAGGGCTAAATCAGTTGTGTAGAAAGTAGACAGCGCGGCGTGCGAAATGTCAGCCCAACTTATCGCTGCTTGTACACGGAAAGGTTAATGAATTTTCGGTTTCAAAATGGAGATTATTGGAGACCAAAACTGATTTTACGAAAACGCGATAATTGTGCAAAAAGCAATCTTCGTAAACCTGGTAAAAATTTGCGAATTAATGTTACCGGTACTACTTTGCGAAATATAGACACTGGAAGTTAACATAATAGCAATTGGTTCTAGACAATACATGAGAACGATATAATGTTCATGTAAATAAACATGACAAAAAAGCGAAAATTCTAACGTCACCTTTTGCATTTGTTTTCATACAATCACAAATTATTTACTGTATTTTATTTCACTAAAAAGGGAATTTAAAACCATTTCTGGCGAAAGGAAAGTGCGGCTCATATAAATCGTGATATCATGGACTAGAGGAAATGTAGGGATCAAGCAATTTAAGACCCTCCTGTCAATAACAACCAGTAACCCCAGGTGGCACACCGACGTAAAAAGGACGTAAACATAACATGTCTTTAGATATTTTGTTTTCATAAAAACGGCGTGCATCAGTAAGTTCCCCCCTCCCCATTTACTGGCCTGTTTAAAAATTCACCCAAGTAGTCATTTCCTATCCAATTCACACCAAAAACGTCTTTATCTGACGTCATTTTTTAAAATAACGTAACCCAATTTAATGATCTGATAAGGTGAAAAGTAGAAAGACGAAACAACAACAACAACAAAAGAACCGTAATTTACATTACATCATCCAGCCACATGATGTCCAGAATTAATGATTACATTAAACGTTCACATGTTATGCGCAAATGTGCTATTATTTGGATTGAAAACTGAAACCATTTAGGATAGAAATGAATCTGCACATTTTCGAGAAATGCCCTCAGTATTTCGTTCTTTTCCTAGTTAAAATTACGTCATTTTTTTTACAAATAAAATAACCAATATGATGGGGAGGGCAGGTGTAGAAGCGCATGTCAAAAAGTGGACATTTTCGGTAGGGTCATCCAGTTTCACCTTCCATCACCTTCCGGAGGCTTTTCGAATTAGGTGAGGAAGACTCGCCCCGCACTCTACGCCTGTCGTTGCAACGCAACCCTCCTCCAGAGGGGAGGGGGGTAGATCCGTTATCTTTCAATGGAACACCGGTGAGCGCCGCCAGACGGCGCCGCGGTAGATAACCCATTTAAAATCCATTTTTAGCATGGAGCTGTCGGCCGTTCGCGTTCTAGTGCAGCGGGAACGTGTCGGCGGGGACGAGCTGTTGACAGAAGCGGTGGCGGCAGGCTCGGACCACGGGGGGACGGCGAACCACCAGCCGCGCGTGACCATGAGTGCTCCGCGAACATGCAACAGGGCGAGAACGCCATCGCTAACCCCCGAAAAAACGCAGCAGCCGAAGAGCAGCGCCTAGTCTCCCCTTCGCCAGCTCACCGGACTGGGGTGTCGAAAAGCGAACGAGGAACCATGCGAACGAGTCGGACGATTTCCATCGGTGGAGACCGGAGGGCCGAGTTGGCAAACGCGCGAAGGGACGGATGCTGACCATGGGCATGACGGGGGTCTCCTGTCCTCAGCGTCGATCCTGTCGGGACCAGGCTTGAGCAGCGCTCGTTTTGCCACAACATTTCTCCACCGCCAGCGTTCGAAATGCGGTCGAGCTGACGCACGGCGGTCCATGGACTGCACCCGGGCCTAAAACTCTCCCGCTCAGGCTGTGATGGCGACTTGGGCTCGCAGGATGCACAGACGAGCAGCTACCCTGGGGAGCGTGGTCACCTCTTGCGGCCACGCTTCCACCCCTCCATATCCGAGACGCCTCGAAAAGTAAGTCCATTTCTAGCATGATTTCTAGACGTTTTTCTTGCATCCTCCAAACTCCAAAGCGGATTTCTAGCATTGTTTCTAGACACCTCTCTCGCATATCCCCCCCGACCTCCCAGAGCCAAGGGATCCCCCAAATTCCCTCGAAATTTAGGTACATCTTGCACGCACTAGGAGCGAGGGACAACACGCTGTCTGACAGTCTGGGCTCGGATTTGGGTGCGAGAGTTCTTTGTTGCGCCCTGGCCCCTTCAATTGCACGCTACCTGGCTTTGCCGAATGACAGGCTCCAGCCTGGGCCTATAAATAGTAACGCGGTTCGGTGGCTGCAATTTGATTCATATAAATCATCGATTCCCGGAACGTATTTTAATGTTTTCGTTCGTAAAGCACAGCGCCCCCAGTGCCATTTCCCGCCATGTACCGAATTTCAAACATGGACGACCTGGGTGAGATTACGAGGGCGAGTCTGAGTCTACCATTGTGCGCTGCTTTGGTGGAGCAGTAGGCTCTTGGAGTCTGGGTGGAGGGAGTTTGGAGGAGGGGGAAAAGCAGGCAGATGGCAACGTGCTTTACAACGGGCGATCCTTTCAAGCGGCCCCGTTGTTTGTCTGGCAAGTTATGCAACCGAAAAAAAAATTGAGAACCTTAGAATGCGATGTCTCGGTGTAACTGCGCTGAAACATTCTTGCCAGACTTGTGTTTGAGCTTATGCTCAATGTTATCTCGTGACACGATGTTATCCATCAGCTTATTCCATTTATTCCATCCCCTCAGTGCTGCTTAGCTGCTCGATCTGCATTGTTAATTCAAAATCCGAACTGCCGTTCTCGTTGGGTCTAAAAGAATGTTACTCGTATACAAGATCGGTTATTAAATAAACTCCACATAAGGAATTATCAGTGTTACAGAATATCCAATACTCGTGTGTCTTACCAAATACTTGGCAGGTCAGGTAATTTACAAATGAAGTATTGCAACGACAGTGTATAAAGTGTGCTCTGCAAATAAGGTTTTAGACGTTTAACAATGGAATGGCAGCGCATTTTAAGCCATATTATAAAAAATAAGCTCCATTTATTTAAATGGTTTTAAACAGGGGTTTAATGCGACGATTCATTTGGTAAGAGAGTACATTCTGTAGCCTATGTCAGGAATTGTTTTGCGAAATTCTTTGAAATCTGCATAAATTGTGCAACAATTAAGGTGAAAATCACCTACCCTAATCGGTTATGTAATTCATATTCAATGATTTTATTGACCTGTAGACACCCTGACTTTTGACCCGACTCGTTGAAGCAATGTTTTATAATATTCTTTACAAATTCATTGCTTGATTGATGACAATTCATAATGTTGGCAAGTTAAGAATTAAAAGATGCGGACATAATAACTGAATTTTTGTGCTGTAAGTTTATCATGAAAGTGGTAGCGTTTAATCGATCTTATTATGCATAACGACGAAAATAATGTATTATTCAAAGAACTGCTCAAAACGAAGTTTGATTAACGCTTTTTTATAGTTTTTTTTCCAATTTGTGTTGTACGACAAATACCAAACATTTGGCGCAGCTGTGTTTACAAACGATAGGATAAAATGTGCTTATCGATATGAAGTGCCGATAAAAACTATACTTCAGCTAAAGTTTTACTAATATCAGAAATTAAATTCACTATCTGATCAGTTATTCTCGTAGATCACCTGCAGGAGTACATTCGATGCAAAAATGAAAGTGTGCATGGCATATGGTTTACAATTTATTAAGGTCACATTAATTGATTCCACAATGTTACATGTTTACCGTTATTCTCCCCCAAATTTCCACGAACATTTATAAGAAGTAATGTATCCCATTCACTAATAAGGAGAAACCCTCTTGAACAAAGTTTACTTTAATGGAGAAACTTATATAAATATATAAGACGGACAATAGTAGGCAAAAATATCATTTTTGGGCTTTGTACTGCCATCTAGATGCATATCTACAAGTATATTATGATAGAGCCGATATTTGCAAATATTAAAAGTGAGCAAACATTGTTAGTTTAATTCAGTGGAATTAATCTAAGAAAAATGAGATCTGGTCAACTTGACAAATATAACAATTCACTCGTAGGCCTTGGCCCAATATATACAGTACATGTACCCTGTACCTAGGATGGTAATTTCAGAATGGTCAATGGACTCTTAAATTGGACTGTGTACATTACTCATGCATCTACATGTACAACTTCATAGTTATTTTTATATTGAAGATGGTATCTCGGAAATCAGATTTCCTCACCGGAAGTCAGTGTTTAACGCATCAGTAAATACAATTGTACAATCGTACCAGTCATTATTTTTTGTCATTTGCCCGTTGCCCCATTAGTCCGTTATAAACGGTTGCAAAGCTGAGTATATGTTTGTATTTCTGATATTCATTCCAATTGGATCCAACTGTGGCCACTAGCGGCGCTAAATTTCAATTAACTTGATTTCAAAATCGACTCTTGATCTGGAACATCCTGCAACATCTCTGTTATTCTGCAATCTCTAGGTTACAGCTCAATACATATTTGATGCATAACGTAGCATTTACAATGTTGATTTTCTGTCCAAGCACAGTTTGCCAGGTGAAATAGTTTATATGTAGGCTTCTATGGACGCAGATGCATTGACATACAGTGTAAGTTGTTTTTTCTTCCCCTAACACCCGAAGCTTTGCCAGAACTTCCAGTAAGCGTTTCGTCGTCCACTGGTATTCCATTACGCAGCATTGTTCATTTAATCAGGGTTGCTAATTTCGTTATCTAATAAGCTGGTTGTAATCAGATAAAGTGTAACATTATAAATGATAATCCCCGTGACTCATGTTCCTACCGCACCAACTGGCGCTTATGTCATATCATGACCCGCTTTAATCAAGGTCATGCTTGAATAGCGAACTACTTTTTGAAATTTTTTTAGGTAGGCACACACAAGCGTGATTAGAACAAGCTCACTATGGAAATCAAACATCGAAGGTCTACTTACCCCGCACATTGCCTCAAACACTTCAATGTGAACTTCATTTTGGAGGCGAAATCGTTTGGCACCACTCCACTGGTGACGACAACACCGAGCTGCATGAGGTGTTTAATGTCCTGGTTCATGTGGTTTTTTTTTATCAGTGAAATAATGATGGTGAAATGCGAAAATGTGCAGAATGATTTTGCTCGATCGCCCTGCGCTTAAAAACTCTGCTGTCTGGCTGAATTTTACCAACTTACATTCCCACTGATATGTCGCGTGTGCGCGGGTGCAATTAAAAGGCGGACGACAGCCATTAACATGTGCGGGGATTTTGGTCAACTGGCACTTGTCAAGGCACTGCACTGCAAGGTGGCCAACCGTACATTGGCCAGTTTCAGGTAGGTCATACCAAATACTCCGCTCGAAACATATTCATTTAACCAAATTAAACATGCTCTTGAGCTAGCGGATTGGAATATCTTGCATTCGTTGCATACTTCTGAATACAAAATTCGATTCAAATTCTTGAGATTTATTCAAAACACATATTTTCTCCCCGAAAAAAAGAATTAACTTCTGGTCGAAAGTCCAATTAGTTTGACGATTGGGACCAACAAGACTATAGTGACACCATTGCAAAAGATGATGCAGATCAACACACGAATGCCCCACGACCTAAAATGTAGGTCAAATGAACGAGAAGGCCTTGTCACGAAGTTTCTCATTATCGGGCCGGACCCCTCACAATCATTAGTCATGATATTAGTATGTCATTAGCAGAAAGTAATGATCGTGTAAGGTCAAATGAAATGGAATGATCGTCTAAGGCTGACATGTAATGCTTGTTGGTAATGTCATTATTAATGTTGTCACGACTAATGTTCGTGTAAGCAGTTAATGTAAGGTCCGCTATTCAAAACGTGAAAAAATTCGAGGCTTACCAAGGGCTATCCATAAATTATGGAACTGAAGAAAGCGCCCATCCAAACGTTGTTTGCACGGTTTAAAAGAATCGAAGGGGAATTAAGGGATTCGCTGAACAGCACCTGTTGCTAAACGTGTATAATGAGATGTGTAATGGCATAAAAAAGCTTAATTGAACTAATCGCCAAGTTGTTTAGTAAAATATTAAAGATTAAAAAATATTAGATTTGTTATTGTTTTCGCCATCAGATGGCAGGCGAATGGTTCACAATCACAGTACATGAAGTTCAAAAGCCTCTGCAAAGAGCAATCCGCCATTTTATACGGGTTAACTGTTGATTGGTCATTCTGGCCAAAGTTGTAAAGTTGTCTGCAGCTTAATTTCAATAATATTGAGTCGTCTGATTAAATCGTAATCATGGAAGTGAAATTTTCAAAATACGTGTACACTGTACATGTCATGTATATAACAAGTATTAGGCCTATATACATAATCATAGGATATCATGTCTGATATTTGAAATCATCTGCAGAGTGAAGAATCACTGTCAAGGCATTTCCCACACATTGTACTTGTAGCCTACTTGAAAACAAGATAGACCTACATGTACCTAAACAAAATGTGTTCAAATCAATAATCGTGTAGCTTTTTTGGAAGACTTCATCACACGATTACATTGTTCAATTTTAAATATTTTAAATCTGTCATGGTTTACCCGGCTCGAACTTTTCAGGGGATGCATTTCTAATGGTTATTAGGGAAAACAAATGCATTGAAGTATGTTCTTAATTCCAATTCCAGGCCAACCATCAAATTCGACGCCTTCAAAGGATTAATAAAATGAATCCGATACACTGTATATGATCCTACGTAATGACGTA
>JAQIXS010001122.1:0-33534 GCA_034700785.1 Rossiulus vilnensis | reverse complement strand
AACCCCCCCCCTTGGTCACAATTGTCACAAAAACACACAACCCACCCACCCCCTAGGTGTGACATCATTTATGGACGGCCCCTTAACAAACCTCAATGGAAGGCAGTTTTAAAGTATTAAAGCTATGATGAAGGAATCTTACTTATTGTATAAACAATTATACAAGTGATACATGTCGGAATTGATAACATCATTCTGGTCCATATCTTAATTAAGTAAAAATAGTTTACATAAACATCTTTTTCATCAAAACTAATTTTAGGCCTGGTAATAAGCTTCATGGAAACATATCAAACGTAAATCATTAAAGGAATGCTAAAATATCAGTATGAAAGCTTCGTTTTGCTAATAAGGAATTAAAAAAAAAAAAAAAAAAGGAAGAGATTCTGAGAAAGTTTGACTTTCCTATCGATTTGAACACCTCAGTGTGTAAGTTCCAAATGAGGTTAATATGGCACGTTTGTGAAGAGATACGAGACTGACTCGCCGTTGTGGGTACGCCGGACCGCTTCGGCAAACATCATCGACACATCGATCAACTGAAAGACAATTAAACAAAGCAACATGACAACACCAAAACAACCGCATTATCACTTAACTGTATTGCACTAACCTGGTCGATGACCACTGCATCCGTCATGAGTTTCAAGGGATATTAGGATTATGCTAACATGTTTGGTGCAAAACTTCACTTAGCAAAGGAATAATTTTCCTTCGCGTGTGATAATCTTAAATCATTATCAAACCGCATAGCTATAGCTAATCAAAGATGAATCTGCATCACACTCAAGCCAAATATCTGTATTGTAAGAGTACTGCAAAATCTTATTGAAAGACTTTACATTCAACTACTAATTAAAATGTACCAAATGTCTATTATAATGATATGTTAATTATACAATACATTGGAGTTGTGAATAATACTATTTATTTTAGATTATTAACCATTTATTTTTATACCAGAAGGTATAAGAGACCATTTAGTGCATTTGTTGTATTTATGCTGTTAGTTAAACACTTTTTAACAGTTCAATGTAATTAGCAATGCTAAACTTAAATCACATAATTTATCACTTGGAAACAGTAAATATCGTCCAATTTTCGAGCAACTATAAATCAAAATGTCTGGAAGGATTGATGCAGGGCCGGAGATCTAAAATTCAACTTCGGTTTGAAACGTCTACTGAATTACCGGACATTTTCAAATAATAAAAAATGACACATACCCCAGTGGACAACAAATTCTACCAGGGGAAAAATAAATTAGTAATTTTTTTTGCATGACGTGTATTCTTTTGACTCGACCTTAGTTTTACGAATCAGGGTAATACCCAAAGCAAACGTAAGGAACTGATATGATAAATATTTCAATTATAGTGTTAATTCGCACAGATAAATGCTGTAATTTTAGCTCTTGTACATGTTAGAAAGTGTACTGCAATCATTATGCATGTTAAGATATGACATGCATGATCGTATAAATTATTACAAAACTCCAAAAGACATTATGCAGATTCTTCTTACATTGTTTTAAATCTGGAACTCGTTCTGCATGTCTGCCATTTTGCCCTTATTTCTATGATATGAATGCTACATTTCAATTATGTTTTAAACTAGGAGACTCCAAATAATCGACGCTGAAAACTGATTTATATTCCTTGCACATACAGGATGTCATAAAAATCCCACGTTATAATGCGCCGCGTTGCCAAAACAGCAATATTTGACAAAAAACACTGATAAGCGAAAGGCGACATCAATACTGACACTGTGCAAATATTAACTCGCCTATTGGTGCAAGATATGTATACAAAATACTGTATGTGCCCTATGCTAATTCTGCATATTTATTCGTACACTTGTAAAAATACCCACAACTAGGATCATATTGCCAACATATCCTACTACACAGGCAACTCGTATATCTTTTCATACAGATAGGCATTATATTATTCAATGCTAATTATTTGCGACCATGCTCTATGAAGCACTGCCTGCTGCCTCACAAATTCGTGCGTTACTACATAATCTTAAATTGTTGCAACATATTTTTCCTAAAATGCAATCGTACTGAAAACTGAACTTAAGACTTTAATCAGTGCGACGTTTGTGGGCATGGGAGAACAATTACAATGCATCTTATGTGGCAATGGATGACACGATTTTATTCAAGACTCAAGTGCATCGTAATTAAAATAAAATTCCTCCACAGTGGAGATGCATTAATAAAACAAATGCCAGAAGTGCATAATAAACAATGCAACATCTCCAATACCATTGAAATGCAAACAAGTAACTGGAAATTTGAAAACCTTTGAGCAACTGGCACGCATTGAAACTTGTAAATAGATATATTTACAACCGAACGTAACATGAAACTATCATAAAGGTCATTAGTCATATTTATAAGTGAAATTTAAGCCAATTTTTATTTCATTAGAGGTTGGTGTCAATTTCAGTTTTACTTCATGTTGGGTAAGAAAATTTGGCAGAAATCAGCCTAGCATTTGGCTAGATAAAAACAGAAAAACCATACCTAGCCCTGGTTTCATGCCCATATCACCTAATGAAATTCACAAAGAGTTACTGCTAAGCTAACTATTAAGATTAGAATACTCAATTTTAAAGTACTAGTGTAAACGTATCTGTAGCAAAACTTGGGATGAAATGCACTGTATATCAAAACCATGACTAAATTAAGATTGGAACTGGATTAGGATTCATTATGCCAATTTGTATAAAACTAACTGCCCAAGACAAAACTCATAGCAAATTAAAAATTAATTTAAACTTTGTAGCGTTATTTTACATACAATGCCAATTTATTTTGGTACAAAATGTTTACACCAATTCTTGGAACTGGCTACTGCAGCCATCGCCCATAATTTTCATCCAGATATAAGCACAAGATTAGCACAGTTCAATAAGCATACCAATCAAGGTCAATCTTTCACAAATCATTTTAAACATAACTACATGATTACATTGAACATTTCTAATTCCTATCATTTAATTAAACGCCATCAGTCTTCCAGCATGCTGCACGCTTACAGAGCATCGCTGTATACAAGATTGTATCCGGCTTAATAATAAAGAACAATTAACAAAAAAACCCATATAAATGATCCTTTTATTTTCAGATAGAAGGATTCATGTTGTACTATTGAAAATGCAACATCCTGAGGCTGATTAAAACTGGTCCAAATGTTTCTAACACAAGGACAATAATATGGCTCCTGGTTTTCTATTCCCACACTTTCCCAAAGCGTTTCAATACCCACTTATTATTTAAAATAATTAATTTAATTTGGGAAAATCATGACCTCAAAAAACGAGGGGGACTAAAGCAAGCGACAATTCAATTCTTTATCAAGTGATGATAGTAATAACTATCTATATAAAAATGAACAAAAGCAAAAATATAAAAAAAGATAAACTAGCATAGCCATTTAACGTCATTTCTGTGCGTTCAGTAAATTACAAACGCTAATTAATTTTGGGTGATGAAGAAACTGTCTGTGCCAAAGAAATTAAGTCATAGCTACAATACGTTTATGAGTAAACTGTTTGTACCATACAGATAGAAACAGGATTACTTGACCAAAGGCACCTGCATGACGATGGGAGGAACAGTACGAAAGCGTGGGCAGCAGGCAGGTCATGAGTGGCCACACACAACAGATACACACAATCTACATGGGCACGTGGCTAAAGAGATAAGAGATGGATTCACCATTGTGTGTGCGCCGGATGGCTTCGGCCAAGATCATGGAGACATCATTCAACTGCAAATATTAAATACGGACGCACTCACTACTCTCACTCTTCATTTGGTTAATTCACATTTCAAGCAAAGCAAATAAACAAGCGGACGAAATAACTGTAACTACGTTGTAAAATGCAATAAATAAAGGGCAAAATCATCACTGCATTAAATTTATCTTTCTTGTCACACTGTTGTGAGCTTAAGGAAATTGCAACGTAAATGCTTAAGACATTTCAAAGTACATGAAACGCATGTTTCGAGCAACTTTTTTTTGCCTTTTTCAACATAGTTTGTTTTTATGGAAAAGACGATGAGATTTTGGTCAGTACTCGAGTTTCCTCACTTCAGCTTTTGTAAGTTAAACTAAACCAACAATGGCTTATTTGCAAAACAAAATGTTTGAAAAAAGACTGCATTGAGAAAATACTTCCTCATTTGAAACCATTAGAAAATTTATGAAACAAGAGTACTGCTTATCTCAAAATCTTGTCAATACATATTTCATAATACTAAGCAAACATATGAGCATGCAAATGTTAATGAGCTCATGCTAATGCACTGTTAGGCTGATTGACATACATAAACACCATTAAGAAAATGCTCTGAAGTAAACTAGGGACAAGTGGGCTTCACATTTTGCCCCTCTTTATTGGATCCACCATTGGTGGTTTGCAAGTGCATCGACACCACAGACTCACCAAGTGATCTACGATTGGCAAATGCCTGAGCAAGACTGCATTACGGCAAGTGTTTAAATCTTACATTGAACTCATGAACATTAAATTCATGCTATTCATTAACATGCAAATCATTTCCGTACAGTGTCGTGTTTGAGCTTCCTTTTACAGAAAGTATAAAAAAAGAACGACTATGGTCGGACAGTTGGTTTATAAAGAAAATCCTCTCTCATTACTTTTATTTTTAAACATTTTGAAAACTCTGGCTTTGGCGATCAAGCTTTTTAAAACCATTAATTTGTAAATTCATTGCACCAGAATGGGATCTACTATCATCGCTAAATGTTGAAGTAACAAACTCACAAGAAATCTCACATTCTCTTAAATTAGTGGCAAGTACATTCAAATAGGTAGTAATGTTCATTACGTTATAAAATACTCCAAGGTATAACTTTCCGCCAGCATTATTTCTCAGAAAAATGTTATTCAATGCAAATGATGAATATCATGATACCATTTTTTTGCAAATAACATAGACAGTTTTAAAATTGCAGAAAGAGGACCCCCTTCCTAGTTATGGGCTCCTAATTAATCAAAATGTATAAGCATTTTCATTGGGCCAAGTTCATGCCTCTAGCTTACATCATGACAGATAAAATTCACAACGTCACATAAATGGAGAAGTTCACAATTATACCACATTATGTATGAAACCTTTTAGAAATGTTATACAACAGATTAAAAACCATATCACCCATGTGCAACGATGCAATAACTAGTCCATTTGCAACTATCTTAAAGAACTCCAGTGAATTTCACTCATGCATTTCGAAGTAAATTATTAGTATCTTTCCAAAATCCAATTCAAATGGTCAAAACCGTTTTGTACAACATGCATCTAAAATTAAGGCTAGAAAGGTTGCACTGATGCAAATTTCCTACATGATTCATCAATGTAAGCATAACATGAGATGTCTAGAACAAAAGCAATCACCTGACTGAAATGCAAGAATAAATAAACAGAAAATGGCTACTTACTTGAATTTTGGGGCATTCCTTCATTTGGTGTTCTTGAGGTATCGTGTTTGTCACTACTACTGCTTCGAAGCAGGCATTGTTGATACGCGAAATGGCAGGTCCAGAGAAGATTCCATGAGTTAAAATTGCATACACTCTTGTGGCACCAGCCTCCAGCAACCTGTCAAAATATTTGCATTTGAGTCAGCTCGATTGTCACATGATCCTTAACATCACCAACGAGAACCATATAGGCTACCTCATTTGCCTTCCAACATATCAATGCTTACTAAGAATATTACATTAGAGCTTAAAAAGTACCTTTCTTACCACTCTCTCAAAAAAAAAAAACCTCCATTATCTTTACAAGTATAATACTACTGTAAGTTGACTATCTTATTAAAATGAGCTTAAAGAGTTAATAAGAACTTGCTTACTTTTCAGCAGCATGACAAATTGTGCCGCATGTGTCTGCCATATCATCAACTAATATCGCCACACGATCCTTAACATCACCAACGAGGACCATAGAGGCTACCTCATTTGCCTTTTTGCGTTCCTTGTGGATCAAAGCAAATTCGACGTTCAAGTGGTCGGCTATAGAAGTCACTCTACAAAATTATTCAACTTATTTAGTTACATGACAATTAGTAACATGACAAAAACTAGGTGCGGAGCACGTTTGCTATAATACTAACCGTTTCGCTCCTCCAGCATCAGGAGAGACAATAATACAATTCCTCCACTCCGGAATGTTCTCTTTAATCCATTTTAACACAGCTGGTTCGGCATACAGGTTATCCACAGGAATATCGAAGAAACCCTAAACGTTACACAAATTATCAATTTGGTTATTCCTAGAAACTTACATTCTTCTGAACTTAGCTCAAACTCTCTACTAAGAATCAGAATCAAAACATTGCACAAATCTTAAATATTAAATACTGCATGTAATCCAAAGAGGAATTATCATGTACACGTTTTAAAAACATTGGAGGTACACTGGATAATTTACTAGTATAGTACTGTTGAAGATTAGTATCCTCAAATACTGAACCTGGATTTGTGAAGCATGCAGGTCCATAGTGATAATGTGATCAGCGCCTGCTACTGACAGCATGTTGGCAACAAGTTTGGCTGAAATTGGTGCACGACTCTGAAATTACAGTGTTAAACCAGCAGTTTGAGACAAGAGCATAAGTCGAATACAAATGTTGAAAAAAATGCCTTAAGCACTATTTTCCCTTCAAACTTAAATAATTAGCTGCATGAACGAGACAATGCGCATTAGAACACAAAATTATACTCTGATGTACATGCACATGTATACACATTAATCATGAAATGGCTTAAGTAGAAAATAATTTAATTATTGAATCTAAGACTGAGATGCATTGTGTGTAAATTTTGTTCCAAATCAAAAATAGTTTACGTTTCTTGTGCTAAAAGAAAAGAAATGGAACTAATCTCGCAATTATGCGCAGTCATCATTATTTACAATTTGATTGTCAAGTTACATTTATTGGTATTTGTAAATTAATAGTGAAGCACATTGATTTCCCGACAAATAGCAATACATTCAGTAGCATTTCCATTTCTCATAACTCATTTTTCTTAAACTTTTACATCCAGGGCTAACAATGTAAAGTTACAGCATACAGTATGGTCTGCAGCATCAAGATTTATATTAAATTAAAACACGCATGATTGCTTGCATCTAATTAAATCTGGGGGAAAAGGGGTATGGAGCCAACGCCTGCAACTTTCTTTCCTAGAATACCTTTGGTTCAATTATATCACTATTAAATTAATCGCCCACTAGTACACATTAAAATTAGTACATATTTTAAATATTTTATGATTTTCAAGTTTAATAACAAAGTTATCGACGCCTGTATTAAATCCAACATACGAAGACATGTGTGACCCATATCTTGCAATCATGGCATCACCCGTTTAAACTTAATATTTAATAATAAGCTATTCAACACAAAGCATCCTATCAAAGTAAATTTTCGCCAAGCTGTATACGAGTAAAACAAATTGACATTGAAGCTCTAGCCATGATCATTAATCTCTTTTTTAAAACTTTCCATTCAATTAAAGATTTAAACTATTGAACTTTTTCATTGACAACAGTGACTGGGTAACAGCTTTACAATTGATCAACTGGTAACAGATTAACGAAAATAATTGAATCACAATATGCAAGTACAAGTTCCCTAGGCTGGACTGAATTTGAAAATAATATGACAAATCAAACTACTAACTGGAATTTAACCTGACTGTTCATTCATTTACTAACGTTTGAAAGTAGTCCTAACTCGTTTTCAAACATCAGCGACATCAACTCATGATAAGCACTGATCTTGTAAACATAGGATTTTATACATATTTAAACATAAAACACCTGCTTGTAAATACAATACGATTGAACACCATTCCTAATTTAACATGCCGATTTAAAAAAAACTACATATGAAACGTCAAACAAAAAACTCGCTCCTCTGAGTTCTCAGCTCTAAGAATAACTCTGGAGGAGTAGAAATTACAAATTTACTATTCTACCCAGAGAAGCATCATATGTAGAATTGTGTTGAAAATGTAATCAACGCGTTGTAAATAACATTATTTGCATTATCATAGTTCCTAACGTTTCGTTTTTCAACTGTAATCCCATTACCCATCATTTTTTTTATTGAAAGATACTAATGGTAACCTTAAAAGATCCTAAGATGTTCAATTTTTTTAATTATACCATAAAATCTAACTGCTCAATGAACTTTTCATTTAAACTCTCCTCCTTACAATAGCAAATATCAGTTGATAGTTGCCGAATTTCAACACAGACATGTACAAAACTCAAGGATACTGAACATTTGAACTGGTCAAAACCAATACAGACACCAATCACATTGCTTAAAAATTAATTTATTTAAAAGAGCGTTTTTATTTCAGAGAGAAACTTTGACCATGTTGTTGTCAAGTATTGGGATAGATTTCATAATTTAATGAAGTGAAATAAAATAGCCATTACTGGCGTCTTTTGAGTCCATTCAAAAAATGAAAATAATACATCAATATCAGTGCATTGCTTCAATGCAACTAATTAAATAATGTTAAGGGAACACAAATACATGTTCAAGTAGTTAAAAGTACTGATTGGCAAAAACAAGTTTATTCCAAGATAATTTAACTATTCTAGCAAAATCTAGAAAAAATTGGCACATGTGCTTTTTTCCTTGAATCTTTCATGTTAGGACTAAGATGCATTCGTTTGTCTACGAAGCGAAGAAAAAGCGAGGCAAAGATTATCATGCAGACAATTCAGCGAGTTAATCAACATTACTGGATCCACGAAACATTAAGCCAAATATCCAAACATACTTAGCAGTTGGAGATGCCAGTACCAAATTTCTACAGCGGACATTTTCATACCGCCCGTTAAACCCCCAATTAGACTGAGCCACCGCCAGAAATAAAGAAGAGTTGGCTATGCAGTCCAAAACGTGATGAGGGTATTTACCTGTACTTGCTTTTTTTGCTTATAAAAAATCATAAGAATATTGAGAGTAAGACAGAATTCGGAAGGTACATGCCTCGCCTCTCACCTTGTCCTTTTTATCTTGCCTGGCATACGGAAAGCACGGAATAACAGCTGTTACCCGACTTGCAGAGGCAATTTTACAGGCGTTTATCATGATTAACAACTCCATCAAGTTGTCGTTCACCTCTCCACATCCACTTTGTACAATATAAACATCTTCGCCTCTCACAGATTCACCAATTTCAACACTGCAACAAATAAAACATTAATTAGGATTATTTACGACTGTGGCTTGCATTATTATTGGAGTATTTCTCCAATAATCATGCATAATGTAAATTCACAGACAATAGGCCTTATAGGATAGCATTCATCATAAAACCCTAACTGTGGGCCTATACAAGAAAAATGACTTTTGAATCTGAAATTCAATCAGGATTGGATCTAAAGTCTATACTACGAGTATGAGATGATATCAAAAACATTAATACTTAGAAAAAGTAGGTGAAACTTAAATATTTGTCTTATGCAGGTACTGCTGTACATACATTTGTAGCGTCTGATGAAATTGTGACGCCGCTGATGCATAGGCCTAGTGTTAAATAAGTTGGTATCTGATTTATAACATTTTGACCAATGAAATAGGCATACTAATAATTACTGCTGTTGAACTTCACTTCACAATTCAATTATTCAATGTTTATAAAAATTTATAACTGAAAGCATTGTTTTGTGAGTAGGTTCGAAAATGTAAACTACATACGACTAGAATCATTGTAATATATGCCAACTTAAAAGCACAAATGTAGGCCTACATGTAGCCTAATTAGCAATTAACACTTTTTGTTAGTAGGCCTACTATTGTTTGCATTAAAATGTGATTGACATTATGGAACAGCAACCTACTTTAGATGACCGGCCGCAGAAGTATCTACTTGTATTTATTGAGCTATAATAATAACTAAGAGCACCTATGCTCAATTGTTAAAACTTTTTAGAGATTATAAATCTAGGAATTGTAAGCTGTTAAACATACTGAGATTTCATTTTCCATTTTACGTTAACACCTATGTTTCCACTGATAAATGCCATTTTTTAAACAAAATATAATCAACACTATAATATTATTGACCTATTAAGACTACAGTGCAGGTATGCACGTGTTTCATACTGTGCACGTGTACCGGCATGTATCAATATGCAATCTGGAAAATTCATTGCTTTCATGCACTCAACGTGAAAAAGCATTGCAACACCCAATTAACGTGCTTGGCTGTACTAGTTCTCCTAAATTACTGCTAAAGGTTACCAGAACTAAAAACTGGTATGGAATAAGAAATGCGCGATTATATATGCAACAAACAAAGAAAATAGAAGTAAAAGACTTACCAAGTTTCTAAATTGCTGAATTTCTTGGTGACAACCTTCCCTAAATCAATCCCTAACCTTTCAACTATTTTTTGAGCTAAATCCGGATGAGATGTCCCACTAAAAACCTTGATATTTGGCATTTTAAATGCGTAAATGTAATAGCAAACGGTGGAATTTAAGGTGCAATATGCTCAAAATCAACTCTTGTAATAAGTGTTGAAAGCCAAAGAATTTTGGTTTTTTTATGTGAAGCGCGCGCGTCAAATAGGTTGAAAGAACTTTAGCATGAGGACAAATTTACGGAACCTTGCACTTTGTTCGGCTGACCATTGGACTTAGAAAATACTGATTACATTCATTAACAGCGGTTAGAAGCTATTAAACTTTTAATTTAGATGAGAACAGACCTCGAAGAAATGAACTACAGGCCAGAAATGCGTCCATAGTTACGCCTTCCGGTTAGGTTATGCGCGTGTTCATGGTTTCCCTTTCCTGTCATGCTCTTCTGCTCTAGCAGTGCTACCAAGTTCACTTGTGATTAAATAAGAAAATTCGCATTTACGCAAATCTAGCATATGGATGCCACCGTGCAAATTAAGATTCACAATTGATACTTATGGATTTGGAAATTGCATTAACTGTAATGAATATATTGAACTACGCACTAAACAAATGGAGAATACATTTCTTTTCCAGCATTGCATCATGGGGTTGGTCAATTCACACAACTGTTGAATGCGTTTTTCCAGCATTTCAAATCCAATTATTTGTCATATTCAATGTCAATAAATTTACAATACAATATACTTTCTCCTTCAAGGTTAAACAATTATTCAATTAATACCAAGAATGACAAAACGTAGCTGCACTCGCCTATATGATTAGGATTTTGTTTTTTTCCCCTAACTAGACATTAGCATGATGATGCTGATCGTGATTCGTGACGTCAGAATTCTTTTTCTAATGGCGATTTTGTTCGTTTCTGTTTATGAATCTATAGAAACGAATCACTATCATTCATTATATTTTCATGCTTTTAATTGTGTTGATTCTGTTTTTACCGTCAATGTAATTTAGTGTTTGCATTTTAGTTCTTTATCCATCTGGTAAGTGATTTATGTAAATAAAATAAGCGCAATAATCGTTGAGTACTTCCGCGTTTTCATAGTTTTTTTAATATTCAATTGTTTAATGGTATATTTTTCTATAATGGGTTCATTGAATCACATGACTAGATCTTCTTCCCGAAAGTTTCTTATTGAATTATAGACTGTTAACGTTATTAAAGTAGACTGTAAGGCTGAGATTGAGAAATGTGGGTTTAATTATTAGGTATTAATAATTTCTTTGTGGCTTACTAATTGCCCTATAGAAATTCAAAGTTGCGGCTATAGTCCAAGGTTACAATGTCCTCGCATGTCTTGATTCAAGATTTTTGAGGTGCCACTGTGAGCGAAATTACTGTAGTTCACTTACCCAGTTAAATGTTGTCACAGTATGTATTTTATATTTATCCAAGTAAATTTTGTTGGTTTCATTTGTCCTGAACCACTTTTGTACGAATCCCAACTACAGATGTTATTTCTGTAAAACAATGACGAAGCAGTTTTTATCATCTGAGCCTTTTCTTGTAGATCTACTTGCTGTGCAGCACCTTACATGGGTCAGACACTCACTGAACCTGTTACATCAAAGGAGTCGTCAAGTTGTGCAAACAATTATGTGAAAGTGGGAGCATCATGCATGCAAGGATGGCGAGTCGGTATCCTTATCGTTTTGGGTTGAATCGCTATAAGGCAGTTTGGTCGACCTGTCTGCCCAATCTGGCGTGAAATGTTTTCTTAACATTGTTATTCAGACATGGAAGATGCCCACACAACAATTTTGTCACTGCCAGATGACAAAGATGCAGCATTCTTTGCTGTCTATGATGGGCACGGGGGTAATTTTTTTTTCTGGCTTATTAGTACTTACATGGTATAAATACCAATGAAGTTTAATTTCCAACAGATTTTAAAATATATTGATGGTTAGTTTGCTTGTATCTAAAGTATTTGTAATGCATATTAATTATGATTAGGTTCTACAGTGGCCCATTATGCTGGGTTACACGTCCATAAAAAAATCGTCAATCACCCTGCTTACAAAAGGGGGAATATAATCGATGCCATCAAACAAGGGTTTTTAGAAATCGACAGCGATATGAGGCAAGATGATTCTATTAAAGACGAATTGGTTGGTTCCACTGCTGTAATAGCATTACTAAAGGATGGACACATTTATTGCGTAAGCAAAGAAGCATTTTTTAAAATCCAATGTGAAAGAATTTTCTTAGTCCTTAATCTTTAACGAAACGTGATACTGTTCACATCAGTTTTAACAAATCCAAAGCTGTTTTTTCTGATGTTTTCTGCTTCATAAAAATAATTTGTAGGGTTTATCACTTATAAATAGAAACAATGAGAATTACATATGACTAATTTGTTTAGCTAGTTCTTACGTTAGAAATTTTTGGAAGAATGAAATAAGTCATGTTATTTTATTAATCAGTATTTAATTATTTTTTTGCACAACAACTGGAGATACAAACGCTTGTAGAAACTCAGCTTTGATGATATGGTGCAAGAATTCGTTATAGCACATATATCATTTACTTGTTTTCTTTATCAGGGTAATGTTGGCGATTCCCGTGCAGTAGCTTGTGTCTACGGCCGAGTGGAGCAGTTATCATTCGATCACAAGCCTTACGTAGAAGCGGAAGCTGAGCGAATAAAAGCTGGAGGTGGATGGGTAGAGATGAACAGAGTGAATGGTTTGTAACTTTTCAATACATAATGTGGTTCTTGAAAGACAGCAACTTCAATGATGTATTTGTTCTTTCAAAGGAAATTTGGCCTTATCTAGAGCTCTTGGGGATTTTGTTTTTAAGAAAAACGAAAAGAAAAGAGCTGAGGAACAGATAGTGACTGGCAAGTGCAACTGGGTATTGTTTACATTTCCCATTTTAACTGGGTAATACGTTAGAAACATGCATTACGTTTAAACATTTGTTCTTAGCTTACCCAGACGTTGTTGTGAAAGAGATAACTCCTGACCACGAATTTATTGTGATTGCCTGTGATGGGGTATGGGACGTAATGAACAACGAAGAAGTAGTGGAATACGTCAGGTGTCGCATTGCTGAAAAAATGGAACCAGAGACGGTAGGATTAGCAATACAATGTCTCTTGCATTAAAAAATTTACGACCGGCAACTTTGTGTTGAATGTTTGTGCTAATGCACATTTTATTGAAACATTCATATAGATTTGCGAGCAGTTAATGACCAATTGTTTAGCTCCTGATTGCCAGATGGGGGGTCTGGGCTGCGATAATATGACCGTGGTCTTGGTATGCTTTCTTCACGGTGGAACATATGAGGAACTGGCAGCAAAGTGCTCCCGACCAATTCGCACTTCCCCTGCTCCATCTCCAGACTTATAATTGCCTCCTTGGAGGGAAAATTTAAGTTAAAACAGAAACAAAAATCGCTTCATACTTATTACCCAGTTCTTGTATTTTACATTTGTTGATAAGTATTTCATGTTATTAAAATGCCAGCAGTTCTCTATTTAAAATTAAGTTTTATGTTGTATTTTTTCATGGGTTAGCAAGTTTATAAAAATAGTGCAATTTCTACATTTGAACTAGATTGCGCTACACATTTAAGAGTATTTGCTGAATTTGCTAAGAATAGTAATCAATTACCTGGTTTTGGACAGTAAAATTAAAATAGGAACCTAAGTTTCTAGCCAATATATTTGTTTACTCAATGGAACGCATTGCGAGATACTGTATCTTCATGTGCAATGTAGGCTTGGCTTTCTTATGAAAGACTGCTTCGTAACAGAACTATGAGGTATCCTTGTTTAGCTTACTGGTTGGTTTTTTAAGATAGCATGCAACAAAGAAGACAAGTAGTATAAATCCGAATGGGTTCTGAGTTTCATAAGTAGATTGTGTAATTTGCAGGCTTACTGCAAAATTATCCTATGGCCTCCAAACAAATACAGTAAGCAGCATTTTATGATTGTTACTGTTAAAATAAACATGCTACAAATCTAAGTTAAAGAAATACAACAACGCCATTTCATATAAAAAGTGATTGTTTTATTTGCCTGTTATTAACAATAAGATTTGTGCGGTCAAGCAAATCTGTATATTTCGTTCATATACAAAAAGCACCATGACAGCGCAAGAAATACAAAAGTTGATTGATTTATCATCCATTAAAGAATCAATGAATATGCGCAATTTTTATGCTATGCTACAAAAATAATATCTTATTTCTAAGTTATATGGGAAATAGTACATGTTGGACAGAAGCCGACTACATAATGAAAGAGGGCTAATGAAGTATACCAGCAGTAATAGAAATCCCCTTATTTTAGTCAGCGGGTGCACCTGTCCTTAAATTAAACGTTTTTCTGTACTATGAATATTAATAAAACTGCTTAGGCTTAATTTGTAGTGCAGCCAACAATGACAATTGCTGTTCAAAATTTTCTTAGGCAATTTTCCATTCCTTATTGCAAAATTATTTTAAGTTTGTTAATTTCTGGCAATGAAAGCAATGTAAAGAAATTTGTTTTTAATTCATAACTTTTATGATGGAGGGCTTATTCTCTGCAGCACAGTAAATCAAACGTGCAAATCACGTGCCTTTATGATCAAAACTATTGGTCAGCAAGTTAACAGTGCTCTTTAAGTTCAAATTTCTGAGTATGACAAAATTGCAAGTGCATATTTAATGTCCTTGCGTGTCAGCAAATATGTGGGGGGAACATTTTGTTGCAATGTGCATTTGTTTGGTCAACATTTCAACACTTAATATAATGCAATGTTTCATTGGATGCCTATGGCCAAGACCCTTCAAAGCATTTAGGAGAGCCAAAAGGTCTCTCAAGTCGTCTTTATTTATTATGCTGACGATTTTGCTGACATAGATATCTCTGTAAAGTAGATTAGTTCATTTAGTATTGAATTGAACGTTTTTCTTACGTACAGGAGTGTATTTTGAGTTTTGAGATAAGTGGTTAATAATGGAAGATGGATTATGATAGTACGAAAACGCGAAAATGAGGCACTTCCACCCCTAGCATCTAAGGACGTGCCTCTTGCAGCATTCCCAACATATTATACACGTCAACTGCTTCCAAAGCAGCCATGCCTCAAACTAATATTCTAGACGCATCCAATCAAGCGTCTGCTAACAATTTTGCCATGTGCAACATGTTGGTACATAATGGCACTTCACTTACGTATCTATCATTCACACTCGCACATTAAAGTCCAGAAACAAAACAAAAATCAAGTTTTCTCGTCGCTATTCTCTTGGTCGTTGTAGAAATAAGGCAGTTAGGAGGCGGCGAAGAAGAGGTCCCAATCCAATCGTTGTCTTAAGAAAATGTTCTATCCAATTTGCACTGAATGCTATATACTTCTATATATAGATGCGGATATTTTCAGTTCTCTGTATGCAATAAAATGGATGAGAGCCATCGGCGCTAGTAACATGTTAGCTGCAATTTCCCTTAGAGCAGGTAAAACGACAGCTAGAAGGCTATAACACCGTCACTTGAAAGATGGCCATCAAGGCTGCGGCTAAACCTCCGGACACGGGCAGTGTAACCAGCCAGGCGAAGATAATGTTTCGGAACAGTTTCCAGTCAACGCCTTGACGAGCACGCATCCAGCCCACGCACACAACAGAACCTACTTTGCAGTGGGTAGTGCTCACGGGGATGCCAATTTTGGAGGCCAAGAGCACTGTTGAGGCGGATCCCAGCTCAATGCTGAAACCACTGAAAAATAACTGCACCGTTAGTTGATTTTTTAAAACTAATTTATTGACTGCGCTCTTGCAGTTCCATTAAAGTGGAACCGTGCGCCGGAGAAACTGGGTGATTTAGAATAGCAATTGTGTTCACAAACGTTTTCTCAGTTTTGTTTCACGTCTTCCGAATTGACTATAATTATTCGAATCTAATATAATATCGAATATAATTATTCGAATTAACCGAATAAAACTATTTGCCGTCCAGTTAATAAAGCCAGTTAAATGGGGTAAATTTGAAGTGTTGAAGACACCATGATGCAAAGTTCAATTGTAAGGTCGCTCGTGAATCTTCTGCTTTTACGAGTATTAAAACTCGATATTAAATACTTAATGCAGTTACCTGGAAGGCGTGATCTTAGTTAGATCTTCTCCAATCGTTTTCATGACTCGCCTGCCCCAGATCCACAGACCAACAGCGATGCCAAAACCGCCATAGAATAAGATGCCTATGGGCGTTTCCGCTTCTTGCTTGACATTCCCCTCATAGTAAACCATCCAAACAGCTATGAGTGGACCAATGGCATTGCTGAAAATAACAATGAAATCACTTAAATATTCTGTCGTGTGTGACTCGTCCCACCACCGTCAAAGTTTCTTCAGCTTTGCAGTACCAGCTTGTTAAATTACAATGAATATTTGTTGAAAGAACGTCATGTTTACCTGACATCATTTCCTCCATGTGCAAATGAACCGAAACTGGCAGTGAGAACTTGTAAGAACGTGAACAATCTGGCCGTTTCTGGTCTATCATTTTCAACGACATTTTCATTATTCTCATCGGGTTCACCCTAGAATGGAATAATAAAAAATTAAGAATTAATGTCTCACCATCGATAACTATTGTCCGTTTCCAATTTGTCTAAAATATACTCGTAAGATTTATACACAAAACATGGGGACGTATCCCGACAAAGCTGATCGAATCAAAACTCAAAAGTGCAACACTTAACAATGATTTTTAAGCAATAAAGTATAGAAGTTTAGCTAAAATGCAGATGACTACCTCGACAAAATAATAAGCAAAAAAATAAGCATAATAATAATACAGCTGAGGACAAAAGCGATAACACATGGGTTAATAACAATATACATGGAACAAAAAATAGTAAAATTATATAAATGGTTCAATCTGTAAATGAATAAAATGATAAAAACGTACTGAGATTTGCTATGCAGCAGAAACATGCCAGCAAATAGTGGAATGGATTTCATTGATAAAGAGGTGGAAATGGGTTAATTAAAAGTGAAAGAAATAGAATTTGCCACTCCATAAAACACACTAGTTAGTCGAAGATCAAGAGAGATATACAGTATAACATCCAATAGGTCAATACTCAAGTTGATATAAGTTTTCTTAAGAAATAACTTACTTCTGTTATTAATTTGCACCTTATAAAACTGGACATAAAAATATTTTCATAGAAGAAAAAACCCAATGTAATATGGAATTAAAATCAATTTATGTATGTAAATAAAACGTATATTTCTACACAGTTTCGAATTATTTCCAGATCTACTAGGTTTTTAAAAATAAGTAAATATGAAATATTTTTTACGTGCATTATCTATAACACGAGTATTGATCTCGAAATTTCACTATGCAGCTATAGGATTTATGCCCGTTCAGATAATCTTCAGATGTGCCTGTTATGATTATGTACATTTTCTGTGGCCAGCCAAAATCCAAGTCCAAGAAAAAATATGTGCACAACTAGCTCAATGTGTAACAAAAAAAAGTCTCGCATAATTGGAGAGGTTTAGCAAACTTGCTTTCAAAGATCTAGTCTTTCTCAATGGGTCATTATTTAAAGCTCGGTTACTAACGCTTAATAAAAGCGTTCGTTTCAGATTACCTAGAACAGTAAGACGATTACCTCAAAGAGGTGTTGTG
The DNA here is from genome assembly GCA_034700785.1 of Rossiulus vilnensis. Lineage (NCBI taxonomy): Eukaryota > Metazoa > Arthropoda > Diplopoda > Julida > Julidae > Rossiulus > Rossiulus vilnensis. The sequence continues at coordinate 15,387 of JAQIXS010001122.1, read as the reverse complement.
CAAGACACTAGTGCAGACATAATGGATACATTATCCAGAATGTAGTGGAATATCACAGATAAAAGCAGTAGCATGCAAAAAGTAATACGAGATGAGGACTAATGCATGCAAATGATGATAAATGTGCCGTAACGGATCGTGCAGTATGCAGCAAAATGTGCCGAGTAAGGGAGGCAACGGGAAAATTGCAATCAAATTTTACCAGATTTGCAACTGCATCGTCCTTAGGAGCACGACTACCAAACAACGGTGCTGCTGAACTGTTGTAGCGTAGACCTATGGTAATAAAAATGACTACACTACAGTGGTTGTATTTACTGGCTGACTCAAATGGCAATTATGGTACGGATGCAGTACAGAAAGAATGCGGGGCAAACCAATCCATTTGATTGAGAAGTTAAACTGTTAAAATCATAACTGAAAATGATATCTCCTATGTCAATGCTTAGATTTTCATAATGTTTGAAATCTGCCTCTGAATTATCAAAGACAGATAGAAGTCTGCTTTTTTGATTATTTTACCAATCAGAAAGTTAAAATACTGTATGTTGCTAGTTTCTTAGTTTCTGTATTAGAAATCTTTGAACGAATCGAGCACAGAATTATTTCACTTGAAAGGTTTGCCCACAAATTCTTTAGAAACACTCGGAACGTTCTGTGGCATTAGCTATGCATAATCTAGCAAGTTTAGCAATTATCCCTGCTCCCATTTCAAATAAAATTTACGCAAATTGGCAAAAGTAAACAAAGCTATTAATCGCCACCTAAAAATTCTGCCCCTAATGCTTACAATTATTTTAATTTAGCATACTACTTAAATAACAACACCTTACATAATGTATTATTAATGAAGCCCTATACCAAGCTGCGTTATGCCGAACAGATTCGAAATTGATCAAAGGCTATTGGAAAATCCGGTAAAGTCACCGAGCCCAAATAGGGCAAGTGTTGCTTTCAAAGTTTAATTAACTCTCAGCTACACCCCAGAAACAATTTCACATTTCCTGGATCTGCCAATATTGATCGATTAAGTTTAATCCATTCGAAAATCTTTTTCGCTCACTATTAGCGAGACTGACGCGTGGGATATACCAGGTATTTTGAAAAATGAGGTAAATAGCTTCTATTAAATGAGCTTAGCATTGTTGTTTCCCTGAACTCGGCTAAGAAAAAAATTAGCACTTGCTGTTCCTAAACCGCCACTAAAATCACCGCCCATCACCGAGGAAAGGCATTAGACCCGCGCTCAATGCATTGCCCCGCATGAAGGGCGCACGTCGCCAAACCACGAGCATAGTAAACAAACATTGAAATTGTGCTGGTGAGCAATTGGTCACCACACGTGTGGATGGGTAAATCACCCACACCTGGAGTGGATTGAGAATCGCACACATTTTTTACCCACCCAACGACGCGTCGCTATCGGGACTGGTCAGATCATGCAACCCAGTGGCGTCAGGTGTCACCACTGCGGCACCATATGCCCTCAAATATGTGTCACACTGTGGCACAGATGAATCCTGGAATTCATGAATTAACAACATTGTACACTTAAGCAGAAATCGACCCCCAAAAATGCCTGTGACAAGGTCCTTACCTGTGACTAGCCCTAAGGCAAACACAAAATTCAAAACAACAAGTGGCAACCAAGACTGTATGAGCCGAATGAAGTTTTAATTGTCAGAAACAGAACACATGTGTGCCAAACATTTGTTTTTCAAATAAATGGGCGATTGAAATTTACAATACACCTTAGTAGCTTCATGCAGCTTCATACAGTCCACAAAGGGTTGGAAAAAAACAAAGTCACCATAATGAATTTTTGAAGAATATTTTGAGCATGGATGAACAGCATATGGTTGCTGTGTGATTTTCGAACCCTGTACCACTTAAATCAAAGTTCAGAAGCAGCCGTTAGAAGAAGTTTACAAAGACGGGAGGGTATGGAAAGGTAGGGATAAAACAGTGGAATATTATAAAAGGTAAAGAAATGCAGCGAAGAAACCGCAAGACCCAAGAGTTATTTGAAACTTCCAGGCTTACCTTCAGGGCGAAACTGTTCTTGAACGAGTCTGGGATGAGCTTAAAGTTACCATTTTCTTGCTTTTGATTGTTCACATCAATGACTGTATCAAGAGTTGTTGGGAAATGGTACGTGGTAGCGGAAGAATTTATCTCGTTTTCATTTTTCTCGTTTTTATTTACGGTACTTATATCCTCCAAGGAAATAGCTTTTGACTCTTCAGGACTGGATTCAAACGGCGTGCCTGAAGAAAATATACATCATCATATTTTTTTTGTTGCAAATTAATCATCACGAAAAAAGTAGATGTTTATTTACCAGCACGTGGAGTCTCAACAGTAAAGCTCACCATCTTGTTTTGCTTAGCAAGATCACCTACGATTCATTGCATTATTATTATTTGCACTCTTGAAATGCGAGCCACACTTCAACGGAAAATACGAATGGTTGCTCACCCAAAATCTTTCGGCGCATCCATGGAACAACCAAACAATAGACAACAACGGCCGAAATCACACCGACACCAGTAGCGCAGATGACTGCACCCCACCATGGAATTTTATCGAAGCTCAACACTGGAAAGATTACCCATAAAAGCATCTTAGAAAGCTCAAAAGTGATTGGTATTTGAACAACAGCGCACAATTAGTAACAACTTATTTCCATCTGTCTTTAAAAGAATATGGGGTAGTAGAAATGATTTGTGACATTTTTAGATGTGTTATGACAAAAATACCAGCCAGAAATACTTTTAACAACAAATATTTCATTATAAAATGTCTTGTTGAACAATATCATTTCTTACTGTAAGTGATAATTTCTTAACAGATGTCAACTGTTTTACTAGAGATGAACAATGGGAATTTTTCTTGGAACTCTCATTAAGATTGCACCATATTTTTTTGCATTACTAAAAATTATCATGGTCAACTTACACGAAGATCCATCATGGACCACAGAGAAGACGTTAACGAATAACGTGATACCATAAAAAAATGGCAGAGATCGCAGACCCGGCTCTAAAGGTTTTTCCTATAATAAACAAGGTATTCGTAATTTCGTTCAAGTAACAAACGTAAAAAATGAAATTAAAAAAAAAGTTAATTTTCTTGACAATTTTGGTGCAGAATCTCTTTCAATTCTCACCTTGCTCAAAATGAACTTGCGAATGAGAACAAAAAGAAGCCCTGAAATAATCCCGGACATCAGCGGCGACACGAACCAGGACACAACTAAAACATAAAATAAGCATAACCATCAGAGCTGCATAAAAACCAAATGTGTTCTGGTACTTGAATTACCACAAGTTAAAAAAAATTGAAAATGAAAATTACTCACTGATTTTGATGAGGGTCCCCCATTGAATCCCATCACCTCCATGAGCAACTAATGAAAACCCTATCGTGGCCCCAACAATGCTGTGCGTTCCAGAAACCGGCAGTTTCAAAAATGTAGCAGCTAAAAGCCAAATTGCGCAACCTGCAGAGAAATTCAGATAAGATGCATGAATAAGTGCCATCAGGGGAGCCATTCTGGTGCCAAAACAGCATGGCAATTACATAATTCATTGCTTAAAGATATGAAAATGAGCCAATTTTAAATTTTGTATGGGCGGGTGCCCTGTGACGAATAATTCATTTTTGACTTAGTATCCTACTGTGCAGATAGCACAGAATTGGCGGCAATGTTCAAATGAAATCATTAACAGTTGGCATCAGGCTAAAGAACTTTTGTTTGCATCTTACCCACAAGCGCAGCAAGATTGCCCAGCATCAGTTCCTTTTCATCATTTTGGTAAATTGCCAGATCTATTATTCCTTTTCTTATAGTATCCGACACTTTATAACCTTATCAACGAGAGGGAAAAAATGTACAAATTAATCGCTTTGTATTAGTAAGCAGATGAAACCACGATAAAATGCCTGCGTTGCAAGCGTAAATTAAGTTGGTCGCTAATTGTTAAAAATTGGAAAACAAGGTCAAGCCACTAAGTTGTAAACAACGCTTGCTCGTTCAAGGCAAGAATAAATTGAATATGCTAAAGACTGCATGCACGCCATTTCGCATAGTATTTTCAGCATAAATCTGATTTATAAAAAGAATACTTTTTAAAATTTCAGAAGTGCTAGAACATTATCTTGTAAAACGCGCATGCAAAGTTTACAAAAAGGTAGCCAGCATTTCCGTGAAAACTGCATGACCCAAAAAACCAAGTTCTAAAATAACTTTAAATGAAGCTGTAAATTAAGAAACAAGGGCCCGAGAAGGCCACTCATTGAATTTTCAGCTGTTCAAACTACTTTCGAAGTTCTGGAAATTAGGAAATGTCGATGCGGCTTATACTGCTTTGATGGTTGCACAAACAGGATCAGTCCTCAATGTTTTCACATTAAAACCAGAATTCAAAATACCTGGGAAAACTTACATAAACGCTTACCACGTCCTTTAAAACTTATCTTAGCTATAAAGTCGATAAAAGTAACATTTGGGGATGGTGCGCAGATTTTCCTTAAACAAGATAATAAAAAGAGGCATGGAGTGATAATTTTAAAGGTTAACTCCACTCGCTATAACCTTGCGTAATAAATTATTGATCAATACTCAGGAATTTGCTCAGCAAGGAAGGTTGCTTAGTTTCATAATTAAGATAAAATCGGTACAACAAACAAAATAATTAGCCATTAATGAGATGCCAAGTCAAATTCCACAGCAAACACCATTTCTTGACAATCGGCCTCTCAAAGGCAATTAATTTATGATTGATGATGATTAGGAGTTGCTAAATAAGTAGCTCCCAGTTTGTTTTTCGAGTAGTAAACACTAGCGAGAGAAATTAAGTTCCACTGGTTCAGATCACTGATCACTTACCTACAAGTACGGATCCAGCAATCTCAAATATGGTGGCTAATATGCAGGCTTGTCTTAGAGACAATACTTTGGAGCCCACAGAAGTGCCAAAAGAGTTGGCTACGTCATTGGCCCCTAAGCCAAATGCCAAGAGAAAGGCAACGATGAAGGCAACAATGAGGATCCACAGAACTTCAGAACTCTCAGGAGTCAACATTGTTGATGGTGCTGGAGAGGCGATCGAGTTTGGCTGGGAATCGATCAAGGCGAAAATTCACTTCCAACTGGGGAGAAAAAACGGAAAAAAGTGACATTAATTTCGAGAAAAATTGCAAAATGTGCGTTGATACCAACGCACGAAATGAGACGCCTCACCAGTAATTTCACACGTTTAATAATTCATACAGTAATTCAACAGATTGAACTTAAGTGCGAATGTTTTGAAACATTTTAGTCATGTGAAAGGATAGGCGACTAATAACCGGCACAAATATTAAACTATCACTTTTTGGATAAATAAAACATGTAAGATCAACCATCAAAGTTGAGCGATACATGTAGATCTTTTTAGCGTCAACGATCAACGTCCATATTCTGTTCGATATAATAAACTGACACTGTAACATAATATGTGAATATGCAATGCAAGATGAATGATACGTGTGCAAGATGGAACATATACATGCAGAAATCTGCATCATATTAGGTGGCCATCAACTAGATGTCTGGAAGTAGCTTCCGGTCATTAAATCCAGATTAACTCGAGTCAAGCATTTTGACTCGCACTCAAATAATTGCTTAATTCCTAGTATTCTCATTTCTAGGAATTCTAGGAAGGTTAGAATTTCGCAGCGCCATAATGAAAACGAAGATTCCTTTAGTCGGCACATTTGAAGGCTGGAGAATTAAAATGCATCCAATTGCATTTTTCCCAGCGACCTTGAATATTTGAACAACTCGTTAGGCGTAGAGGAAATGCGCTGACGCGATTCAACCCACGTCTCGTCGATCAGAAGACACATTTCAAGTTGTGATAGCTTGCTTTTAATAGGATAAACTTGCCAAAAGACGTACAACAGAGGGTGAATCATCTTGACAAATTGATAATGTATACAAAAACATGGTGCATAAATCTATTTAAATGTGCTTGTTACATCGTAAATCTCCGCCGAGAGTTTTGTTGACTGAGGACGTGCTTTAACCAATATTTATTGTTCATAAACACTATCATTTTGTAAGCTAAACAATTTTTAATTGAGCCGCTTATCCAGAAAAATTATGTAGCTCGAATAATACTATACTGGATTGACATACAACCTTAATTGCGAATGATGAAAAATATCAAAAACTAATTGGCAACATTATTTAACAAAAAATATTGCTAATGTTTTAGTTCAAAATATTTTTAAGATACATTAAGTTTCGAAAACACAGGGGATTATGAAAGTTAAACAGGGAGAACTGATTATCTGGTGCTTCCCATATAACTTTAACGATCCAAATTACAAAACGGTATTTCTTCCGAAACTGTCTAATGCCAATATATAATATAAATCCTATGCAAAGGTTTAGTTTTCACTTCTATGCACAAATCTAATTCGACGCTTATCATCACGATCAAAACATGAGCTCAAAATAGTTTCTGTCAAGTGCAAAAACATCTTTAAAACATTAATTATTATTCGGCGATTAACAATTATTGTCAGTTTGAGCCTTTGGTGAGAGTATGCAATTCGCGAGGACTAAAATTCAAACAGATCGAGGGTTGGCCTTGCAAGCGCGCGTTCAGTCTACATGTACTTGAAATTGTTTACTCGGTTCTTTGAATGTCCTTTAGTTGACTTTCGTAGAATTACCATGTTCAATAAAAGGAACTGCCCCCGTCCAGAGCCTCTAAACAGCTTTAAGAATGAGTTTAACGAACGTATTTCATTAAAACTGTAAGCCACATTTTCGTTCATTTTGTCCTCACATTTTGCTCGACACTTTAACTTTATTATTTTTGACACCCCAAAATCGAGCCTGGGCGTGAATTCATCAGCGATTGTCAATACCAAAAAACATGAGCGCAGCAATTTCACCAAAACAAACGTTGGCAAATTTATCGAAACACGTATTGTAAAAAAACAAAGCTATCGACCGTTTCTGAGAACTTCGCATACAGTCCACATGTTTCAACAATCATAACGTTATGCCGCACGCAAGGTCATGACTACATAAAATTAAACTTTTTTCAGTTTACACGTGCATAAAAAAACCTACCACGTGCAATTCTAAGCAGCACAAGGCACTAAATAAATAACTCAACAAATATTTAACAGCGTAGCCAGAGTCTACACGGACCGTGGATGGGATTGTTTAGAAACGAGATTGTTTCCGCGTAATTATAATATCATTGGCTCCATGAGATAAAAATAATTACCAGAGGAAAGCAGAGCCAAGCAAGTTTAACTGAAACTGAGCACAAAGCGCCCCTTGAATTCCTTCGCACAGGTACACGAAAGTGGGCAATCACACATAGCGTGCGGTGCCGCCGTGGTTGCCCACCTTTTGATAACAGGGGTAATATTCAGACGGTATAATTTCTAAGCAAAGAAAGCTTTAATTAAATGCGTTTCGTTCAATGCGGTGCCATCCACCGCCGTATGATTTCCATTTCATGATATGTTACTACGACTAACTCCAAAGCGTTTTCGCAATCGCAAGCCCTATCATTCAATGGTTTCTCAGCCCTCTTCCAAAGCCTTGGAAAAAACCAGCTGTCAAGTCTTTTAGAATTTTTGTTTGTAGCTGAAATTTATCGCTCCCAAATACCAGATGTGTTTGCCAATTTTTATGTCAATTGTCAGCTTTGCTTTGCTTTCAAGCAATATAGCTGACTGCACATGTCAAATCTTTGCTTACTTGAAATTGTTATAAAGACGTGGGAAACACTGGCCAACCACAAGTGAGTTTTTTTGGTTTAAAAAAATGTTTAGGTCGAGCCAAAAGGATCCCGCGTCGAATTTTGCACCGTGCAAAATATTTAATAAAAAAAAACTTTAATAAACGCTAATTTTACCCCCGCGGTTGTCCATTATGGGATCTGAGTCGTTTTTTATAATTTGAAACTGTCCCGTTTATTTAAATCAACTTGAAAAAATCGTCATTTCTCCTACGCCCATCTTCGATTTTTCCTTGAAAGGAAAGGTCAGTTTTTTATATTTTTTAATACAAAATAACAACCTTGTGGACAACCAGTTACATGTACACAAGAAAAAATAAGCAATGATAATAAGTATTTGAAGCAACAATGTGTTTTGAAGGCTTCATTGCTGAATTCCATCCATGACAATTTCGTTATTTTTAAATTAGCAGGACGCTTCCAATTATATGAAATTTAATGACCAATTCCGCACAAGAACTAAATTTTACATTCCCAATAAATAATAAAAAATAACACGTCAGCATATCTTCGTTAACAGCAGGGTAATGAGTTGAAGTAAGTGAAGCAAAAATATACGAGTAAATATTTTTTCACGAAGGGTATTTCGGGTGGGTACTTTTCATGCAGCCTTCAAACTCAATTCGCAGAGTTCGAACGCGCATATGTGCGGGTGGGATAGGGCAAAAAACTTTCTCCCCAGAATAGTTCTTGGAATCCTAATTGAGACACTGCCCACCCCTTTTCTCCTTTTTATAGCCAAACTAATTAAACTACATCAAAGTTGAAAGAGCGCGACAGCAGAAGGAGTGGTCAGATATAAAAAACCGAGCAGGCACACTTGACTGGATTTTAACGATTCGGGGGTTTGTCTCACTTTACGGTTTTGGCAAGCTGACAGGCGCCTCGAAACTGTTAGAAAACCCCTTTTTTGTTTCCGCCATAGATTCCAGAGGAGCGATTGCGCACGTGATCGCCACGTTGTTCCAGCGTGTCGAACCACGTGCCAAGTAACTTGCCTCTCGCCACGTCTATTCCGAATTGCCACTCAAGTCCAAGGTCTGTCACGTTCCTTTGTCTAATTTTACAAACAAAGTACTTATTTCCAGTCGCCATACAATCCGAGCGAACGCAGACATTGGCCCACATCAGATATATGAAATTACAATTCAATGGCCGTTGAAAACGTTCATGTACGATGCGATACGATTAAACGATAGCTACAGTGTAAGGTGCATTTCATCGCCCTTTAAAGTTAGTTCATCAAAAGAAAAGTGAATGAAATAGCGGTCATATCGGGTACAATAATGCTAGAAGAAAAAAAATTGTCCGCGACCTAATCCTATCATGGATGTTGAGAAACTAATTGCTGTATGACTAATGATATATTAACTGATGGCAAATTATAACGTACATGTACATTTTTATCTTACAAAGCCTGAAGCTGTATAAATCATAAATGTATACACAATGAAACTACATGTACGTTCCATCATGCATGTCTTTTATTTAGGACATTATGAAACCGCATTTTCACTAGTCTCATTTAAAATATGGAATGATAGCTAGGCCTATAGCGTGCTATACCAACTGGCATTTTTGCGAGGGGGAAAATACTGGGCCTACATGTGAATAGAAAGGGGAAAAAACATAGATAAACATTCAGATTTAGACCTCCCAAAATAGACAACTTGGTCATAAACGGGCGTAAAATTTCACACCAAAAGCCACTGGCCCATCCATAAACACTACCTGCTTTTAAAGCTGAACGAGTAATCTTAGTACAACCTAGCACTGAAACAATGAGTTGAAAAGCGAGGGCATTAATTGCAATGACTCGCCTAATTAACAATAATTATTAAATTCACGAGATAACGCTTTTCTTCTAATTCTCAAAGTTTTTCAGCACTTATGCTGCGTTAATTTTGTTAATACTAAATCATCAACATTAATGTGTAGAGTATTTTTACAACATTGATTTTTAAAAAGTATCACTAATTTTAGACATTTAAGAAAAAACTAGCTTGCAAATGATGTAAACTTAGCCCTCTAATAATAGAATTTAATAAATATTTTATTTAAATATTTATAATTCAAAGAAACAATGATTTTAAAAAAAAGTTCGAACACCGATAATGGATTTCAATAAACTCTCGCTTACCTTTGTTAGAAATAGCGATTATGAAGGCAATATTCTATTTTTAAAAGTTTTGATTAGGGGTAATAGAATATTATTTCTAATTTGACAATATATTTTATCAAATCTGGACCTTCCGTGGGCTGATCTAACAGGACACCCACTATCACGTGGATATTTTGTTTCAGCTTTTCATAGTTTTAATTTTATCTCCATAGATGAAACACGTGATAAAACACGAGTTTTGGCCCATAGCCTTCATTAAAGTCATTAGGAGGAGATCTGGTTAAGCAACGACGGGATCTCTTAAATCGTGTATATTAAAGTTTGTGAAATGAGATTTCCCTACTTAGCAGTAATCTCAACGAATAAAATTCAAAATCTTTTCGCAACATAATTGGGTGGTATTTTCAAATGATAAGCCTGCCCTGCGTCTCTAGCTAGCCGGTCGAGACATTACAAATTACATGAGCATGTATCTAATCTTTTAATTTTTATTTTATTACAAGCATTACGAAGATTTGCCCACGTTACACTGGGAACGTGCTTCCAAATTGATTTTAAAAAAGGCGATTACGAAGCAGTTTATGAGATGTGGAGTAGCCTTCAAATACTTCGCTGCTTTCAAGTGGGAGTATAAAAAAGTACAAGCACTGCATAATGCAATTTCGGCGGAATTGTCCGTTGCCCAACACGCGCTCGAAACAAGCCAATAGCGAAGCAGCAGGCCATCACGTGATCATTATGAAAAGCCAGATGTTTTGGTAGTACTAAACTACCATCCTTCGGGGTCTGAATCTTTTCGCGAGTTGTTCGCCGGTATGTCAAGATCTCATTATCAACAATTTCCAAAGAAGAAAAACAAATGCAAGTACCGAAAAGTGTAAACGGAATAAACCCCCTATGCGGGCTCACTTTATTCCAGATTTAGCGTAGCGCAGACAATGCAAAATTCGTTCATTTGAGGATGTTTTGCCGAATTATTTAAGTGTGCGGGCCTATACCGAGCTATTCTCATTGCGCAATACGCATGACGAAATTAGAATGTATCGAATTAAGATGGATTTCATTTGAAGTTTTATGTTTATCGTACGTTTCCAGGTAGGTAATGGCTTTCGAAATATGAAACTCGAGTTTGAAAGTGGTATCGGTGAAATATGTGGTAGGCAACGGATAGAAAGTGAAAGGAATCATTTTCAGCACGTTAATGATACTATTATTTAATTGCGTAAATATGGTAGTTTTTCACAAGTTTATCTCTGCATAGAAAATAGAATTTTAAGAATTGGTAAAGCGTTGTTTTGGTATTTATTTTTTTGAATAAACGTTTTTAAAACAACATTGAGAAATTAATTTTTTGTATATATTACTAAATAACTTTACAGGTTTGGTCGGCTTTCGGGAGAGCAGTGCGAAGAAATAAACAGGATACAGATGTGAATTTCGCAAAGATATTGATAAAGGTACAGTAGTTTCTATGTAGTTTCAATCAGAGAAGGTCTAGGAACAACTAAGCTGTATATTGTTCGGGGTAAACGATAAAGGCATAAGGCAGTCAAACTGCACGCATGCGGAATTGGAGAAAAATCGATGAATCTAAAATAAAACACTGCATGCTATAAATGGCTATAACATTAGAAAGTATTTTGCATTTACCTTCGACTTTAGCTTTTTTGTCAACGGTATCGCGTGCGAGACTCGCGAACTCTCAGAGATGTCTGAGACATTTACCAGACATCAAATTATACCATTTTGATGCATTTTGGCATCGCCTTTGAATCTTAAGACATGTCTAAATAAATGCCTACCCGTTAAGCCTCCCTAAGCAATTCTTTTGAAAACCGCATCATTGTTCCAAATCTGCTATCCCAGCACTCGCTTAAACGTAGATGATATTTGGGAAAAATCCAAACCATCAAGACTCGAGAGCGCCGTAGAACCGGTTCCGTGCCAGGATACCGTCAAGTAAACGGGGAGAAAAAATTTGAGTCGAATTATTTTTAACTAAGAACCAAAAAAAGAAATTTGGCAAGAAACGTGCAGCCATAAACGTTTTGTTTACATGGGTATTCCGTTTTGGACAAATGTTACTTTAAGCGTTTCCTTAAACAAAAGCGATTAATTTGATTGGCGAATCCAGCCGCCTAATTGCAGTTAATGTCAAACTGAGCTTATTGTAACATAGTCATTATACCATTTTTGAAAGCACTTCAAAGCGTTTATTAAGTTGACACATGGATAGAGATATTACTTTTTGAAAAGTTACATAGATAGGCCTACATGTAGTTAAAAACGTCAAAGCTGTTATGCCATTTCCTTATTTTTCAACTGCCAAAAAAGTTACACCATTTTGTAAACTCTCGTTTTGCAAATTAATTCCGATGGAATTTGCTTAAGAAACAGTTAACACGCGTGCACAATTCTATCAAACCCGATTTAAAAAAATTAATTTGGAATCGAGCGAACTGACATTTTCGAAACGCAACAATGGTACATGAACTAAAAATAGTATTGGAACTCACCAGCAGGTCGCAGTGGAGAGTGTATGGCGGCAGAGCAGTGGGTTAGTTGGCTAGACCTTGCGCTGAAAATGGGTTTTTGGTTTCCCTTTGGATGAACGGCAACAGGTTGCGAGCCAAAGTGGAAGTGGGAGCCAAGAGCAGATTGGCCACGCTCTTCTTTTCAACCTCAAAATTTTCGGAATTAGGAATGCAAGACGAGTTCATACAACACACAATTAGTGCGGCGGGCTTCTTTTTTACCCCCCATTCAATGGCACTAGTCTCAACCGCCAGTCTCTCCTTAATTCCGAAAAAACACTCAATTGACGCCCAAAAGCAAAATTAAAGCACACCGGCCAACCGTTTCCGATAGCATCCCGATTCGCCGCGCATATCTGTACACAGCATGGCCGACAGCACGTGACCTTGACTACCGACTACGACACTGCCCACTTCGGTACAACTACTTCGAAACAGTCACACCCCCGCTCGAATTAACGTGCCTCTAGAGTCAGTGCTCCAATCGCGAGGTGCAAATTTTGCGTCCAACAGATCCTACTGCCAGTGCCTGAAAAATCGCCTGGGGATGCGGGCTTTAATCCCCTCCCAGCTCCCTCCCCAAATCCAAAACAAAGTTGATTAACCCGCCATCGAAAACCAATCGATCAGCCGAATTTGGTTCTCAATTTCTCATTCAAAAGAAATTATGATCGTATGCAAGAGGATGATACCATCCTCCAAAACTTGTGCGCAGTTCATGAATGATCATTTACGTAGTGTAAACCATGTCAAACGTTCAATTCAATTTCAACTCAGTACCCTGCTGTCAGCAAGGATATGCGGTTTGATAGTGGGGGTGGCGCAATCCATCAACCTAATTTTGAACACTAGCATCAGCGCTAAATTTATTTCTCGTAGCTTATGGCTATCCTTTGAAAGAGAATTCCAGCGTATGATGTGATGCAGAAAATAAGACCAATAGTATGGATCCAAACGGGCTTGGCGTTCCATAGATGGATTGCAATGTAAGGTGGTTGACTAATTTCGGTGGTTTCCTTAAAAGATTATTTCCACCAAGTTAAAATTTCCATGCAAAGTAAATTTTTCAAAGAGTCCCATGCATTGAGTCTCCCAATGGGTGCACCATTTCGAGTTCCTGCACTCGACCCACCCTGTATGGATTTGAAATCGGGCAGCAAGGTGTCTTACAAAATGGTAAGTATCCAATCGTTCCAATGAAGGATGCAATTTTTTTGTTACGTTAAGACGGAATGACTATTCAAATTAATTATCACTAGGTTTGGAAAAGTGCCAACGAGGTATAAAAATATCTGAAATCTAATCGCCACAGGGCACCGCTTCAACGTGCTACCCTGAGAGTGGGAGACTAAAGCGCAATGGGAGACTAAAGCGCAATAGAATAACTTGTAGGCCTATGCAAAATTCATTACCTTTAAAAGCCTCGGTCAGGAGTCACGAAATGCTGCCCGCCGATTCAATCACAGAATCAGAAATGTTTCATACATTGAGACTCCAAATATTAGTAAAATACTAACAAGACGGTTCAAATTTTTCTGTACTGATATACTATGACGTTTTCTTTCTCTTATATTTATACATGTATGTGGTTTGGCAATCATTGCACAAACTTTAAAAAGCAAAGCCCTTGAATAAAATCAGAAGTTTAGTCATAGTCTACTATTTGCTTTAATGACGTAACCTTTCAATCATTAGATAGCATCATTCTTTCTGGAGAAGTCAACTGTCAAGATTTCTTAATCTAGATTAAACTGTAGACACTTCAATTCGCATGCAGGTTTTTTATTGATACAAGGTACTGCGTTTCGACAGCTTTCACTTGATGGTCCCTGGGATTAGGAAGTGAGCAATCACATTTATGCCTACTTATGCAATAATGCTGAATATTGGTATGACCCATTTAGTTAACTTTAATGCAGTTGTGTCTAGTGTGAAATGTAATAGTCGATGGCATACGAGAGCTGGATTCTAAATTGGGTTTAATTTCTGGTTTATTTCCAGGTGGCGGCACCATACGCGTTATCTTAACTGGTCATTCGATAATTATCATTATTTCCTATCAAAATAACTCCCTCATACTGCTTTTAGCCATCACTGTTTACCGAACTTTTAAAAACGCTACATAATACAGGCATTGTATTTGTTGGATTATAATTTTAATATAATAAAAATGCCTGAACTTTTTATAACTTTTCCAATAAGAGTCCGAATAATATTATAAGGGTTAAACTCTGCATAGCTAAGTAAGTGATAAAACTAAACAGAACGTAATTTTCAACGTTATTGGGCGTGCCATTTGGTTGTTTTTCTGCAAACTGAGTGTACCGATGCGTCAGGCGAGCGCAATCTGAACAAAAAAATTAATGAACGGATAAAAACACTTAATGCATATTGACATGCACGCTGATAAGTTCTCGTTTACGCAAATGCTTGCAAAAGAAAGTCTTCAATGAGCATGTTGAAGGATACGACACATCGGGTGATGTCATGGCAAGTGACGTCAACTCGTGCAACGACCAAGAAGGGTTAACCGCTGGTTATATGTGGCGTCCACAAATGCCCAAGAGTGCGAACTCATCATTAAAAAAAGAGCAACAGGGGTGCTAAAAACCCACCTGCCAGTAAATGTGCGACGACTTCAAAATTTAATATCTTATTTTGCATTACAGTTATAACAGACCGTGATGCCTCGTAAGCGATACATTTTACATTCATGTCGAAATTCAATGGCGTGCCCGTTATGGATTAGGAATGAAACAGTTATTTCATTAGAAAGAGGCGTGCTGAATATAGTTTTACTACCACCAGTTCAGCAATTGCACATCCTGTCTATTATACGAGCATTGGCGTAACTAGGGGGGGTGCCAGGGGTGCCAGGCACCCCCTAGGAGGTTGACTGGCACCCCCTCGAAATTTT
>JAQIXS010001121.1:0-33544 GCA_034700785.1 Rossiulus vilnensis | reverse complement strand
ACAAATAAGACAATTAATATTCAGTTTTGTTTGAAATCAAACATTACAGCAGTTGCAATGAAAGTAACTGCCCACCTATGAACGCAAAGTAAATAAGAGCTGTGTTGCAAGCTTCCTGCAGATGTTGATGAAACAATTCCAAGTTGGTGGTCCTCATTTGCTCTCAATCTTAGGAAACACTCAAAGATCTATAGGATACACAGGAACTTGTGAGGGAATTTTCACGATACACAAATTAATTGCTGGTATAATAATAATCATAAAAATTGGAATATCACGAATGGAAAGTTGAGTATTTTAATAAAAAATGACAAAGTACTTACTGAAATTCTTAAAACACTTGCATCTTTGGAGACGACAAGATTTTCGTATTGCAAATGAAGATACTTTACAAGAATTCCAAATATTGTAATAGCAATGGTTGATGGTAAAACGTAAATCTTTTTCTGTAAATAAGAAATATGGATAAACAAGGAATATTCAACAACAGCTTCAGCTAGACAAAAGGTACAAACTGTAACTTAAAGAAATACATGCATAAATTACATATTTTCTGCTTTAATGTCAGGGTTTGTGAATTCTCAGCTGGAGAGTATTTACTTTCCCTTAGATGAATTTCCCAACTTATGCTTAATATAAATAAGATTTATTTCTACTCACTTTAAACAAGTCGATCAGTCCTTCAACTGCAGTTTTCACATCCATAATTTCACTCTCTGTTACAACATGAACAATTTCCTGGGCTTCTTGCTTACCTCCAGGAAAATGAGAATGATCAAAAGGGTGTAATATCACCTACAAAGATACAGTTATAAATCAATAAAATCCTTCGCAACAAAACTTAATTCTGGTAAATTCTTTAAAATATTTTTGCACCTTTTAAATCTTCAGCAAGATAAGGAAAGCAAGCCATACTCACCTTAGACAAAATTTCCAGGATTTCACTACAGCATTTGCTCCCACATTCTTGGGCTACATCGATCAATAGCAAAACAGCTGCATTGCGCACAGTAATATCTTGGTCAGTTTCTACTTGACTTAAAGTTGGCAGAATAATTCTTTCCACGATGTCATCCTGAAAAAGTATTCATAACTGACATACAAATTCTAATTCATTAATTGATCAAAAATTAAAAATCTAATTCACGACGAAAATATAATTGCAAAGATTCTCAAATATAAGTGCAGATTTAAACCAATCCGAATCAACGAATTTGAGTAAGACTAGAGGAAATATGAATGCAGTGTTGCTGCCATTCCATTATAATCAATGTATTCGAAATCTTTTTTCCAGTTTTCAAATTTTGTGTGTCATTTGTCCACACATCCACATATAAATCGTACAAAAAAGAAAACAGTCAGTACTGAATTCATTTTAGAAATAGGAAATCAATACTTATACATACCTCATAAATCAGGCGATTGTCACGCAAAACAGTGGACAAAATTTCTAACGCTTTAATTCTAATGGGTGTTTTGCTTTCTTGCCTGCAATAATAAAATAAACAATGTAAAAACTCATCTAATCAAACTTTAATGAAAAATGTTAGAAAACAACTGCATTTTAACTCGACGCATTCAAAACCTGATTTATCAAGCATCGTAATATTAAAAAACAGTAACATTCTCACGTGTAATATGTGTCGAGAAGATTCTTTAGTGATATTAGCCAATTAGATTTCAGTGGGTTGATGGACTGAGCAAGAAACCTGACTAGTCGCAATACTGAACTTTCCTGAGATTTTTAGTGAAAAAAAACAGCATCAATATAAGTTTGCTTTTTAATCGTTTTACGAAACTTTAAAAATAATGAAGCCACTGATTGAAAAAATACCGGACGCCTTGCAGCACATTTCTCGATAACAGAAAACAGCCTACTTTCGCATCCATTATACTGTCTCTGATCATGCAGCTGCTCAATTGTAGACAATATTTCATGGACGTTACTGGCCAGTAAGGCTGATGTTGTCGTTGAATGAGCCTATGCATTGAAGATGAAATATTAATATCAATGAGTGTGGTTTACATTTTGAAATTGTTTGTGGTAAAATTAAGTTAGTTAGGTACCTGAGTATGCGCAACAAGAGCTTCTATGATATCGATTACTAGATCCCATGCCACAGATTGCAGTTCTTCTCCATATTTACGTACTAATCTTTGAACTGATAGGCTAACTTCATATGCCACAACTGTATGCCCATGGTCTAATGCCTACGGAAACAACCTTGTAATTTATAGATGCCCTATGTCTAAATCTTTACATACAATTAGCTTGGAGTAAAAAGCTGACACAATACTAAGTCAGTATGCAAATTTCTAATAAAATTCAAGCAAAAATGAGTTGTTCATCAAAACATATTTCTGCATACATAATGGTCATACTCCGTGGGCTTAGAAATTATGAGGAAAACATTACAGTTATAAGCAGGTTTTGCATTATTGTACTGATCAAAGCAACTGTTGTATTATGTAAATCTTACAAAATTCATGTTGCATTAAATGCTACTTGAAATCGCATGTCACCTGCTTTCATGCTTAGTTCCCTCTTAAAAAAGAAATCCTCAAGCACTCACCTGAAGAAAATATGGCAATACAACTGAATGTGTAAATTTGAGAGATCCGACTTTTTGGGAGCCCCACAAGCACATCCCAATAAAAAACACAGCACCACGCAGTAAAGCAATGTTATCAGCATTTTCTCTAAAACAAAGTAAAACATGTGAATGTAGAAGTTAACCAATTCTGCAGCAGATCGCATTTCTGGAGCTTTTTTAATGTGCCCATTAAATTCCTAGCATGTAACAGTGATTTCTTGAAATGATAATAGAGATGGTCCGTACCTTTCTTGCAGCAAACTGCACATTATGAAGAGACCACTATGTCCAAGATGTGTTCCAAGTAAATTGCGAACCAACTGAAAAATCTTCCATGAGAACCATTTACAGACTTTCGAGTAGTTTCCAACACTAGAGCAAACAATGAATTTACCTTCCAAGAGGGCTGACAAAATCTTTCCACATTAACAGTACGACACAACGTGGTAATAATGCATTCCAAACTATCTGATGGCACACAACTATAACAAATTACTGCTTCTAGGACCTGGACGCTCAGCTGAAAGACACATTGGATTAATAAGTGCCCAGCTCAGAACTGATCATTGCAGTTCCTTGAACCTACCTCGACTCCTTCACCTGAACTTGTATTACATATATAGTGACATGTTAACCTGCATTAAAAGGAAAATAAAAGAACATTCTTCTCCACAATCTCATAAACATAATCAAAAAAATCATAAACGCAGATAAGGTATGCACCAAATTATAGTTTTGACAACTTCCTTGTCCAGATATGTGGAGTGGAATTTGATAAGACTTAACAAAATTTGAAGATAGTCCAGAGCAGATGAGCTCAATAATGCTGAAGATGTACACTTAAGTACAAATGGACCTGAAATAATTAACTCTACCTTATTAAAGAATGATCAGCTAATGTAGGAACATTGTCTGACAAGAAGAACATTCCACCTTTAAAATCCTATTCGAAAACTTACCTATTTCATCTTCAAAATGCTCTATTTCTCTGCCACACTTACTAAGCTCTCTCAAAAGGTCGATTCTATAATGTAACAAGTAAAAAGCATAGGTCGCAATTTATATTACAAACAGTAAAGAGAAACTCGCCATTTGATTATTGCCCCTTTCCATTGTACCTGTCAATCAAATCTTCTGGCACATCGTGAGTGCATATAAAATTGAAGAATGCGGCCCGCATCAAATTCAAAGAATGATACTTAAAAGAAATAATTATCATATATTGCAATGCCCTGGAAAGTGTGATAAATATTTAAGAATATCATCTGCCAACCTGGGTATTTATAATAAATTTTAAAAATGCAAAAGCTGCTTGTCTATTGGCTCGCTGCTGTTGGGGATTTAGCATATCCCTGATTTTCAGCCAAGTAGTTTCAACAGAATTCTGGGAAATAAAGCCAAATTAGGATGTCAAAGCAGTCGAAAAGCAATTTAATATACTCATAAAAACAAATCAGCACATCTTACAGCTGCCATTCTTTTTCCCTCTATCTCTTCCATTAGGCGTTTCAACATTTTGATTCTTTGGCTCATAGCCGTTTCTGGACCGATCTCCTAAATAATTTTATATGGGATACAAAAAATCAGTGATTTAGTTAATTTGATTCAACCTGATTATTTATGAAATAATTTTTCAATAACTATTAAGCTGGTCAATATTTGATCTTGCATGGATCTTACCAATGCAGGCCTCAGGAACATTTTCATACAGTTTTCCAATTTTCATTTTCATATTTTTCAGTTAAATTTTTCTTTTTTAAATCGTCCGTTTTCCCCAGTGGGATGGGTGTAAAACGGACTGTGCTAGAAATTGTTATTGGAAAATCAAAATATGCTATTTTAACAGGGCCTTGCGTGTGGGGGAGAATTTTGGAGTGGAACCCCTCCATTCAGTAAAAAAAACCACCAAAAATTGTTGGAATTTCGACCAAAAATTCCCCATGAGCATGCAATACCCTTCCTCAAGATTTCCCATTTTCAAAAAACGCATTCACATCTTATTTGGATATGCCATTCTGGGCTGGTTTAATGTCGCCAGTATTCCTTGCTGTTAATGAGTTTCTTTTTATAAAACTACGCACAAAATCAGTCCCTGAAAATATTTTATACCATGAAAATATTTTAATGACTATTTTGAATACTGAAATGCCATAAGAACCAATAAAGGTTATCCATAAGTTAATTTCCACGCATTCCTATCAATAGAGGATAATATGAAGGGAAGTTCATTTCATTTACATTATGCAAAGGTCCATTTTACCCTACTTCCCCCTCACCCCGTTTGACATGTTTGTTTTTTATGACAAACAGTTCGGTGACCAAGAATTGCATGTTTACCTTCACCACTTCAGATGTGAGGACAAATTCATCAGGTCGATTTCTGAATTCCTCAACTGGAATCTGTGCTGAACCCTTTATCCTTAGTAACTGTTTTATTTTCTCTGGTAACGTGAGTTCTTTATCTTTCGACATTGGTAATTTGGACATTTTTTTTCGTTGACTACAAAAGTTCTTCAAAACGTCTTTCTTGTCAGGCTTCAGCGTGCAGATAACTCATGCGTATGTTCCGAATTCCATTGCAAAATTCTTCAAAGAATTTACAAGATAATATTTATTTTTAAATAGTACAATATCACATGTCCAAAATCTCTCACTCAACTGAAAAGAATTTACCCAGTCTACTGCAGTCTCTGCAATTTACACAAATGCAGACGATCCAAGAACAACCACAGCTGACAGACGGCAAGTTGCGCCATGTAACGGCAAACGCGCGATCAACGCTTCGGTTATATGAAGGGCATTGACCTTCGATAAAATCTCAGTTATGGCATGACGTAATCTGTATCTTGTATGCATTTAGAACTCGATGATATTGACAATATCTTATTGCTGATTGCGCATTGTCACAAAATATTACACAATTAAAAATATCTAAGGCAATCTCACAAATCTTTTGATTTTGAAAACTAATAAAGAAAATTAAATACTGATCAATTGATTATTATAACTGAAGCATCAAAATGGTCAATTTTCATACTTAATGTACTGATCTCTAAATTTCGAATCACAATGCATTCAGCCATGTTTTCTTCCATCACATACATACCTTCCAAAAAATGGGGAACGCCTATTTTCCATCAAATTGGCAAGAAAGTATCAAAACAGCATTGGACAAACAATTAAACAAATTTCTTGCTATTTTCTTTATTTCCTATCAAGCATGAGGAATGGTTTTGTCTACTACACTGCCCATAATCCACTTAATAATGGTTGTCAAACAAAATGATATTCAGGAATAGTTAATCAGGCAACAACAGATATTGATAAATGACACTATATTTCATACATTATTAATGCTCGAGTCTTCATTATTGATGTGCTTGCTGGTAAAACAGCACTAACCAGTCCAATCCCACTGCCCATTGAACACCACGGACAAACCACATGAACCACAATAATGAAGACATGAGCAATTACCCTAGCATGATATTTTTACATTATTTTGTAAGTAATCCTTTTGAAATCAGCATTTCCCGCATCAGGTTTTTAAGGTAGCCAATTTCAGTAGATAATTGATCGGCCTTTTGCGAAAGCTCCTTGTTCTTGGCAGCCAATTCGGCTTCTTCTTTGTCAAGCTCAGATTGTTCAGTACGCTTTTTAATACGGTAACGGGTGGCGGCGCACCTGTTTTGTACTTTTTTACGCTCCTTTGGGCCTCGTGCTGAGCAACCATGAGATTCATCAAAAGAAGACGAACTTTCAGCGCCTCCATCATCGCTATTCTGGCAGCTGCTGGTACGGCTGTATGGTTTGGGTCTTGTTTTACGTCGAGATGTTTTAGCTTTCCTTGGATTGTGGGTTTTCGTGGAACAAGACGGCGATCCAAAATTACTAGACGAATCATTCAGATCATTTGTATCTACCGTCGAGTCGCCATCAACAAATGCCACGTCAACATACTGCTGGGGGTGCCCGATTAACTCATTGCCTGGAGATCCTATTGAATCGGTTGTTGCTTCAACAAAGAATGATGGCGAGGCTTCGCTGCTAGAAGGCAAATTTTCTTCTTTTACAAACTGAATTTGAACTTCGACATCCTCGATGACGCTTGGTTTTTCCTCAGCTGCCAAGGGATCCTGCTCGACTTTGATCGATAAATCCATTCCATTGAGAATGCCGATGGTCTCGCCCAAATCGTGCATTACAGAATCAAACTCTGGACTTTTGATGAGCTCGTCAAATTCTGTTATATCGACGCGTTCATCAAACCACTCAGCAAAGGGATTTTCTGCAATAGAATTTGAATGGCAGCATTGATAAAGGAGAATCATTTACCCACCAGAAACCCATGCCAGATAGCACCATAATATAGAACATTGCGACTGCAGGATGTTAACAGACAATATTAACCCTGTCAATTCTATTCCCACAACCTGTTAATTTGCATCCCAGACAAGTACAAAACGACTGGCACAGAAAGCTGTCCATGCACTACACAGCGCAATATGTGGGCACATTTCTAAGAATTACGTCAACTTCAATTAAGCTGGCCCTAATTAAGATTTCAAGTGGTTTTCATCTGAGACACACACATGCCTGCAGCGATTCAGAGCATGAGCGAACAAAACTGTGCCTTACCATCCCGAATCGACAGGTCATCGATGCCGGGAGACTTTCCCGAAGTGTCAAGGAGGGCTTCTTTCAATGGAATGCCTTCATTAATTCCCCAAAACGATTCATCTTCTAACAGCAGCCCACCATCTCCGTTATCCAGCAGCCCACCATCTCCATTATCCAGCAACCGGGTATTCAACTCCCACCCTGGGCCCAGATCCCAGAGTGGTGTCGAAAGAAAGTCCTGATAGAGGGCGTCCATTTCCATGTTGTGCAAGTGCAAGTGGTATAATAATTGATTTGTTGATGCTTGGGATTAAATTGGCCGTGAAAGGCACTAAAGTGGCGCGGGAAACGCTTAAGAACCTGAAAATAATGTCTTTTGCTATATACTCAATTTTATTACAAAGAAAACATACATGATGGCTTTCCATTGAACGAAGTCCATTGTATCTTGCACGAAAACAGCTTAACTTTTTCATTATCCTTAATCGTGATAAGCAGATCAAGTCATAAGCCATGATACTGTAAATATGTATAGGGGTGAATATCGACACCCTGTAATTTATTTTAGAACATAGACGACTGGACATCTTAAAAAAAATTACTGGCAAATACAAACTGAATCTGCTCGTCTATGAATTTCGTTTACTTCAGTTATTCAAAAAATCTGTTTAACGAAAGTCGTGCAAGATGTCCTTGGAATGCAATGACGTCAAAGGCGCAGCCATGTTCGATTGACGTTGCCAAGTATGTATTTCAACTTTAGCACTATTTTATTACAAGAAAATTAGTAAAACTACAAAATACTTACGCCATGATGTAAAAGATGTGCGGGTGCACACCGAAGTGTACCAAAAAGGTAGTGAAAAATCACAAAGACAGCATTTTCAAGATGCGTGCGAGCACGAGTTGGTAGTAAATTTCTTCTTGTCAGGCTATCATGTTGAAAATGAGAGAAAAGCATCCGCCACGGCCTTATATATCCACGCACAACTTCAACTTAAAATCGACGAAAATTCTAAAGTTAATAATTTTTTGGTTAGATTTTTTTATATTGAAAATCTTTCGTTTTCTAAACTGGACAGAAATAGATGTATTTCTGTTTTAAAACGAAATAAATTGAATATCTATTTCATTGGCGCGTAGGCATAAACACACATTCGCCAATTCTGGGAACTCTTCACAAGAAAGAAAAGGGCGCTCCATAAAATTGCCTTTATAGCTAAATTTAAATAAATCTATGTTTATAGAGCAGTTTGATTTCATTTTGATTAAAAAAAATTATAGATTCAGTTAACCCTAAAAGCACTTTAATTACTCTCAACTCGTGGTATTTTGTTACGCGATTTTACTAGAGACGCGGCTCAAAATTAATTGAACATCAATAAAGAATATTTTAAGATAGTAGCTAAATAATGGAATTTCGGACATAAAACTATGGCACTACAAATGGTTATAGTGTCGAGGTTTATTGTATAACCCGAGTTTCGAATTGCCTGGTAAATACGGAAGTGATTTTAGCTTTGTGGTCCGCACTGACTGCAGTTTATGAGTTGCTCCTAGTGGTTGCATCATCCACCATTTCCAGGAGTTTACGCAACAATCACGTTACCCACCAATTATTAGTTTTTTATAGGCATACTAAGATTTTATGAAAATCAAATGTAATATAAACTGTCATTGACCATAAATTTATATCGAATGTTAGATGGCCAGAAAGACTAGGTGTGTTGACTTCATGTCGGTAGAATTTGCTATGTACATTCTAGATCCGTACAATGCATGATCATCTAGAATTGAATGAGCTTTGTTAACTCCTGATTTACTGAACGTTTGAACTATCCCCAGTTCAGTCTCTAGAAATTGCCCTAGAGATTCGATCAATATTCTGAAACTGTACTTAAAAAATAATAAAAGAAAACTACATACAGGGTAGCATTTATAAGCAGGTTCACCATACCTGCATAGATGACCTAAATAGCGGCCAATTACAATTTTAGGCTCCAGAACTTTTTTTTAAAACCGATACAGAAACAAATTCAATGGGGTCATGGTGTTTAGGTTGAAAAAAAAAACAGCATTCTGGACTACAGTTTACCCTACAGCCTTTCAATTAAAGCACCAATTTATCCTTGTAGTCACAGCATTTCTATGGCAAAATGGTAAAGTAACTTTTATTTAGTGAAAACGTTTGCATATAAATAAACTAAAGGTAGATTGATTGTTTAAATGACGACTGGAATCATCGTTTGAAAGAATCCCTACAATAATTTCTAAAATTCAGTCTACCTTGCATAAATCATTAGTATCTACTAATCGTTCAAATAAGACAGGAACACATTTACAGTAACAATACAGTATATGGTAGCCAGGGGTAAAATAACTTTAATTGTGCAAATTTCAAGAAACATAAAACATAAATATTTTGTATAATAACATTAATGAATAGTCCTATTTATCTTAAATTTGCACTAGGCATAGCTATCTATTTGAAGGGCAGTTTCGCTTGTTATGGCCCTCTTGCCTGCACTGACCACATTTTCTCTTGACACCAGATGCTCCCTGTGTATGGTTGGTCGATAAACTTCCATTAGGCGGTGCAACACCATTTCCTAAATAAATGTAATTACACAAGTTCATAGGCATATTATTGACGTGTTATTATACCCACTCGGCTGACAAAATTGCAATTGCATTTTTCTAATTTATTTTACTGGATAAATCAATATTAAACCCATCGTTATTTACCATTATTGGTATCAGCCCACTTAAAAAAGTCGCATTTTGATGTTTGTGGTTTACTACAAACAAAGAATGGTCTTCCTTTATTAGGACCATCTTTTTGAACATTTAATCTGAGAAAAAAAAGTTCTGTTAAGTGGGAAATGCAACAATAACATAAGAAATATGAACAAAAATACCTTTTTGCAGGATGTCCACAGGTGCATCTTGGAGCATTGGCATCCCCACCAATGTGGGCTTGATTTTCATGAGTAACGGATGTTGTTCTTTCTACAAACGTTGATGCTGAATTATGCCCATGTTGTCCCATATTAATATGGTGCCTAAAATGTTAAATGTTAAAAACGATTATCAATCTTTCCTTTCAAATGTGATCAAGCTTTCACTGCCATCTGTGGGTATATGAAAGTCATAAGGAAACAATCGCTCATAATATCAGTAGGCTACATATTGTGTAAGCTTCAAAAAATATATAACTCGCCTCTCATTTCCACTCTCGGTGAAATCATCTGATGTAGCAAAGAGGAAGAAGTTACAAGACTGTTGTGCACATTTGTAAAACTGGCGACCTGAACCACAATTTATTAATTATTGGAGATCAATTATCTTCAAGCGATAACCATAGAAGGAATATTACTTACCCTGGTTTGGCCCTTCCTTGCGTACAGTAAGAAGAATTGCTTCTTGTTGACAATTGCACATTATAACGTTATCGGGTCGGTTAATAGCTATGCTTGGAGTCCGTTTTACACTACTTTGTGACCTACACGAATTTTAGACAAGATTAAAAATTGGATTATAAATACACTGATGTACCTGACAGTATGGCTGCTGTTTACTTCGCATTTTGCTTTTCATCCTACTTGAATCATGGTTACGTTAAAGTTATGGTGAAAGTTAATGTGTAATCTGAAGGCCAAGACAGACAATTTCATGCCTTTGTCAGCAACACGTGTTTTGCTGTCTGGACAGCATTAAATATGTTGATGTGCTTATAACTTCAGAATCAAATTTGAACGTTTCACATTTATTGTTTTGCTTAATAATCTGTGGCCAATTTAAACATGTAATGCAAATATTACTTTAAAAGGCTAAACAAGAAGTGCCCATATGAAATACCATGCAAACATGTTTACACATTTTTGCTGCAATTACTTAAGAATGCTAAATGTATTTTCTCCTTGTAGAATTGGTCATTTGCCAGTCTGTCATATTTCATATAAAACGAAAATTTTCTGTTTACTTAAAAAAAAACATCAGAGAAAATACTTCTGGAAACATGGATTTTCCCCTATTTATTGAATTGTCATAAATAAACTTGAAATTTTAAGATTGTATGAAATATGATAGCCCCTAGTGGACGCTCAATTCTACTTTGGGAAGAAATAAATGTGGCATGAATATTAAGTTATTTGATGCAAAAATGTGAAAATTTGTGCATGGTGAGCATAGCTTGCGTGGAATAATAAGCTTCGTTATACAGCATTTCGCTTTCGGCCAACTTTCCCAGAACCTATTTATTAGTGCATAAATGCATTATATTTAAATAATTCAGACCTTTGTACATTTCCTGTGCTGTGCATGGCAGGAGTTGAAGAGCTGCCTGCCATAGTGAAGTTCATGCTAGAATATCCCAGATCGTTACATTGTGCTGGTATGGAACGTGGTAAACTCTTAGGCAAATGAATCCCCAAGTCTTGCAAAAAATCTGGACTGCAACCTCCTAAGCAACCTGTATGCCTAAATGAATTGTGCTGCTAATATAAGAAAATGCCTATATTTCAAAGGCGGCTATATTACAACACCGCATTATAGTATGTGCTAACTTGGATAAGTATACAGCCGGCATTGATCTCGGGGAAAACGTAAATGTCAATTTTTTCACAACTCTCGGATGACACTGAAATTATAGACGTTTTTTTTGGTTATTTTAAAAATAAAAACATAAACTGAAAGCAATTAGTTGTCTATACCATTTCTTTTTAAATCTTACCCATTCACAAAGCTCATTTTCCACTTTGATATCTAGGATAGACTTTGGAAGCCAGATTGACTGCTTGCAATCAGGAGATCTCATGCACTTCAACTCGTACCTTCAAATATCAATTGAAAATGAAATTCTGCAATATTGAAATAGCCAAAAAGTCCAAAGGACAAATGGCAACAAAAACGTCAATCAAAGGCCTGGACTCACTTCTTGTCAGTTTTAGAAGACTTTGACAAGCACATGCTTGATCCACAGTTGGAACATGGCATGACAATTTGAATATCCTCAACTTCAGCTTCTATGGATAAAATTGATTATGAAAATAATTTAATTAAGAGAAGGCATAATCAATTTTTATTTCTTCAAATTATTACCTGGTATTTGCTGTGTCTGGGCTTCTTGTTCCAGATAATGTGCAAGAGAACTGTCCAATTTATTCACCTTTAGAAAAATCTAATTAATTATATCCCAGTTATCCTTAAATAATAATAAACGTGATTACTACCTGGGTAACAGCTTTGAGGAAAACATCTCTATATTTGTCGATCTGTTCTTGAAGAACCACTATTTGACGAAAATTATAGTCTTCACATTCATTCATGTGATACAACTCAAGTCACCAAAATAAAGAAAAATGTAACCTTTTGGATCTTTTAAGCCGTCACAAGTTCGTTTCAAATCTGCTTCTAATTCAGCTCTCAGGTTTGGTTTAGACATTTCAAACCCCATTGAATCATAACCTAAAACAACAATTATGGATAAAGTGTTAACTGCCACTATTTGTTAAAATAATGATTTTCTAAGGCAAAATAGCATTTTAAATAAACTGTTCAATAAAGGCTTTTTAACCTTCAACTAATCCCATTCCTAACTGTGCAGGCAGAAACCTTCCATCACCACGAACACCAACATAGGTGCGGGTTTTGATTTTGTCAATGTGTTCTGCATGGGTAGCATCCGTTCCTAGAAGCAGCTTATTTGTAACATAATATTCAAATTAATACCCTACTGATAAATTCGAATAAAATTTCACACACCAATTCCATGTTTTTCCATGAGAGCAATTAAATCGGCTTCCGTTAGAAGAGAAGGAGGTTCAGTTTCACTTTCATTCATCTGGCAGTGTTACAAACAATCTTAAGATTAATAACTATCAAGACGATTCTGTAAAACACTGTAAATAATTGGAAATGAATTTACCTCAATTTTAGAAGGCTGGAACTGTTGACCAACATTATACACAGGAATAGACTAGAAAATAATCCATGTTAACTTATAGTTTGCGACATTAATAAAGCCATTCCATCTTAGCAATTTAAAAATAAATCTAAAGTTTAAGTAACCTAGTTTAATCTAGTTTAACTGCAGTAAAGTACACATGACAAAATGCTATTTTAAATGCAGTTAACAATAGCAGAACCAACTGGATTCAAGAAGGTCCTGATATTTAAGCAGATTAAATTTAAAACATTTCAATAAATTATTTCTTAGCAGAAACTGAATATTTCAAAAACTCACCTTTTCACTCCACTTTTCATAGATGTACACTTCCAAATAGTTTTTTGCAATAATCATCAAGCCAGAGGCAGAGAACTGTTCAAAATAACATTTTAAATGATAAAGGTATTGCATCACGTTTATTGTAACACTCATAAAAGTGCCTCACCCTTTCTTTGGCAACATCAATTTCAACAGTGGTCTCAAAGCCTTCCGCATCTTTGGAGATGCATGCCAGAAAATGCCGAACAATGAACTCGTACAGTGTTTTATCATTTCCCTAAAACGCGAATGAATGCATTCATTTATTAAAGACTTTATCCAAACGATGTTCAGGGTAGATAAAGGTGCCAGGCCTACCTGAAGTGTGTTTGTGTACATTGTGGGATGAATAGGTGGATGGGCTTGGTCAGATTTTTTGCCTTTCCTTGGGTTAGGACCATCTGACAGAATCCGTTGCGCAAATTCTAAATTTACAAAAATTGAAATTACAGCATCGCTTAAAGTAAGGTAAGTTTAAATAATTGGCAGCATCAACCGTCATACCTCCCCAATCCTGACTTTGTGTCTGCATTTCTACAAGCGGTACCAGGTCAAGTCCATCAGGAAATATGTTTGTCTCAGTACGAGGGTAGCTGATGAAGCCCTTAGTGTATAGGCTCTCTGCAATTTTCATAGTTTCTTTTGCACCAATCCGAAGCTTCCGTGATGCTAATTTTTCTAATTCCTATTTGATTAGATGCACACCATTTTTCCTCGTTAATATAATTAACAATAAGGATAAAAATCATCCTCATCTGAACGACAGCAAAATAGTTATCAATACCACAGTTTCCAATGGTAAAGGGCGCCATTTATTCTTCGGCTTACTTTGTACATTGATAACGGTGGCGAGTGGATTCTAAAAAAATAGCATGTTCACGTTTTTTCAAGAAATAAAGTACTCCTTGATATTAAGGATTTTCATTCCACGCACCTCAAGACAAATATCATACAAGACAAGACAAGCAGCATGGTCAAATAATCTCCCTCGTTTCCACAGGAAAATTACTTCATCTTTATCAACCTTATGGAGCACTGAAATTAAAAAAAATAACCCAAATCTAGACTTGGTCTTTATATAACAAAAGTTAATTAATGCCAATAACTTCTAAGGTAAGAAATATAATACCCCTGATTTTCCAAAATGATTCTGGAATGAAATTCTGAATTTGTTTGTAACGCTCAACAACAAATCCCAATGTAGGAAACTGACAGCTTCCATAACTGATAATATCAGCAGCTAAGCCAGGGAATACTCGACGGAACCTTAATGTTTGAAATCGAGTGAATGCAGCTCCTAAATTAGGAAAACGTAATAACAATTAGATTATAGAAATGTCTCCGATGAACTAAGTTAAAATAAAACACACCAATGCGGAGATCCAGTTCGCGACGCACATTGACTGCATCACTGATGTTTTTGTTCGGTTGGACGAGGTTTTCAAGCGCTCTTGTGACTGACTGATGAGTAATTTCCGAAAATTTAGCTCTGAATACTTTTATGCCTGGTTTAACTTTAATTAAAATTGAATAGAAAATAAGCATCCATTAACTTAAGAATTAAGAAATTTAGAGGCTTTAGAGGCGGAAACAGTAAAAAAAAACGAACTTTTTTTGCAAACTTCAATGATTTCAAAGCCTATGTTTTCACCCTCTCTATCACAATCGGTCCATATAATAAGCATGCTGCAGTACTGCATTTCTCTCTCTAAAGTATTCTATTGAAATCGAATATTGGGGTTTAATTTCAACATTTGTAAATGGCCATATACAAATAATTATATTGCAGCATCTCACCTTTATAGGCAGATATTTTGGCAAGCATCCCATTTCTACAGGAGCCTCAAACAAAGAAACAGGATTGACAGTCTCCCTTAATATAAAATAAATCAATTGCGTTGTTCAGTATTAATGTGATCTGTGAATTTCATAATGAAGTAAGGATAATATGTTACCATTTTCGATAAGCACCGATAAAGTTCAAATCTAAAAGATGGCCAGAAACCGATGTCATTAGCATTTTGCATTGTTGGTTCATCAGCCGATAGTCAAATTCGTATATTTTGTTGTATTTGGATAGACCTTCTTTCTATAAAAAATACATTATATCAGTCTCTTTCAAACTTTTAATCTTCTAATGCATATTTTACATCTTACTTAAAAATACACTGAGAATAACAGTTTAATCTCAGGCAACGCTCTGAACATGATCCTTTAAAAACTTAAATGAGGCTTTCCTAACATTATTATACTTCAGAAACAGCTGTAGGCCTATATAAAAATACCAGCAAGGCAATTAAATGGTAACGTGCATGTTTAATAAGCTTGCATAAAACATAAATTATACCGTCGCTATTTTAGTACATTGATAATTTGGTTTTCAATTTTAACTTAAGATAAGGCGGCAGGGTACCGTACCGGTAGTTTGGCGTTCAATAAAATTAAGATATGAGACTTTGTCATGAATGGTTTACAATATCTATATTGCATTATCAATATTTCGAAATACGTAACCCTACATGACCTCAATGGGAATGTATATTAATGTTTAAGAATATTGACTGTTGAATACTGGCAGCTAGCTCTAACTGCTTCCTATACATTTGATTAGTTGACAATACATTAAACTATTGGTTTGTTTGTCATTTCAGGCTAATATGACCTGGCTATCAGTGCTAAGTAAAAATCAAGTTCAAAACAAGCGGCTGTCAACTTTCACATCATTAGGAGAGGCTCTTACCCTACGAACGTTTCCCTTTGATAAAATCTCAGCAATATGTTTCGCTGCGTCATTTTTTTCGGCGACATTTAGTACCTTCATCGTGACAGTCCTTGTCAATGCTCGGAAATGCCTACAAGCAATTAAAAGTGAAAGAGGGCGAAACATAAAAGGATATCAGAAATTTTATCTCTAACATGATATGAAAACAGCAAGGATAAAATCCCGCCAGAATAAAACGAAGATTTCCGGGCGCTGATTTATTTCCGGTAAACTTGTATCACCCTTGTCGCCCCTTAGCTTTCATCAAATTATATAAATATAATGAATTTGTGAAAAAATGACAATTAAGAAGCTGAAAATTTTCTACGTTTAGAAATGCGTGCGTAAGCGTTTTAAAACTGAACGTGAATTATTTGCAAATAAAAGTTAGCTTCTACGTGGGGATTTCAAGTCTTTCTCAAGCATTGTGACACTGCGGAGACTCAGTCGTCTGCTAATAAATTAAATGACTGCTTGTATTGATTATTGTGGTAGTTGTAGGAATTTCGCTTTTTAAGTAATATCAATAAAATGACAGACATTGAAAAAGTGCGAACGCGAATCATCTTTAAGGAGCATGGCATCGAAAACGTAAGCTAAAATATTCTGAAATACAATATGCAATAAACAAATGCTAAAGCCGACTACACGTGGTCGTAACACGTGTCATAGCTCATGTGTCACTACAGATATAATTCACGCATTTTCAATTTGGCAGGTACATACCACAGATTTCCCTGGGAATTATCCTGGCTATGATGACCGCTGGAATTTTGATACATTAAAAAAAGTAAATCACTGAAGTTTGAATGATTATCATTCGACGTTCGCTTTGATCAGCGATACATGTAGGCCTACAATATTAACAGCTTAAAATTACCAAATATTTACAGAAATTCGGCGTTAAAATTATTCGTCTTGATGGAATGGAAATGGAGTTTGATCTAATAGGAATTGATGTGGCAATCGCAAATGCTTTCAGAAGAATTCTCTTAGCAGAGGTTTTTAGAGACGTTTATGTAGCATGTGCTTGATTCGAGTTCAATTATTTTGTCTAAAAAACTATCCTCATAGGTACCCACTATGGCAATTGAGAAGGTGGGCGTGATATTCAATACTTCTGTCATCCCTGATGATGTACTTGCACACCGTCTTGGTTTAATTCCACTCAGAGCAGATCCGAGGTTATTCGAATACAAGCAAGATGGTATGTTTCTGCCAAAACCACCGGCAGATAATCAGAACCACCATTGCTCAAAGTCAATGAAAACCTAAGCACAATTGCAATTATATGGAATTGAAGTTCTCTCTTGCATCATAAGTTTACCTAATTACAGGAGTGATTAAAAAGTCTGCAGAGGATACACTCGAATTTACTTTAAAAGTGAAGTGTACAAAAAACGAGCATGCATCGGATGATGCCGTTGATCCAGAAGACAAATACAAGAATCATATGGGTGCGTGCACGATAAAATAAAGTAGATTAACAACGATATTTAACGCTGTTTTTAAACGATCCTTTATGTTTTTTAATCATCGAACAGTATATTCGAAACATTTGGAATGGTGTCCAATTGGAGATCAAGCACATTTGGTAATGTCAAATGATAAACTTGCATTCCTATTGATAGCAATTTCCTTATTGTGATTTTGTTATTTGTTTTCAATCAGTACACCAAAGAAAACGTTGAACCCATTGATGACGATATACTAATTGCCAAGTTGAGGCCGGGTCACGAATTGGATCTTGTTCTTCATTGTGTCAAAGGCATTGGAAAGGATCATGCCAAGTTTTCTCCTGTCGGTCAGTGATTTTTAAAAGAATGTTTTGACTGATGACAATTTAAAAATGCCATCAGGAATGTACACCACGACCCATTTTAAATTTCTATTTTACTGTTTTAGCAACTGCATCATATCGCTTATTACCAGAGATTACCTTAAAAAGAGAAGTAAAAGGGGAGCAAGCTGAACGATTAGTTAAATGTTTTTCACCTGGCGTAATGGAGTTAGTTAAAGAAAACGGTAATGACTGAAGTTATAATCATATCTGAATTTTATATCAAATTGAAGAAAATGGTATCTTCTCAATAGAGCAATATCACATTCTTCTAAAATATTACATAGCGGGATTACTTTTCTTCCTTCAGTGTTCAGGATCAAGAGCATTGTAAACGAAGTTAATCAAACTCGACATTACCTGTATGCCGTTTAATCCGACTAATACTGTGTTAAATGTTGCAGATGAGACAGTAGCAAAGGTAGTTAATCCAAGGCGGGACACAAACAGTCGCAACGTTTACCGTTATGATGATTTGAAAGATGCTGTGGAGATGGCCCGAGTTAGAGATCACGTTATCTGTCAGTAAAAAAATCCTTACTCTTTTGACAATGGAAGAGTGGTTTGAATTGGTCTCATTTTAAATCTTACTTTTGTTCCTTGCATAGTTTCCATTGAATCAACTGGTGCATTAACTCCTGACATCCTGATGGTTGAAGCGATTAAAGTTCTTAAGGGAAAATGTCAGCAATACATAGAGGAAATAGACAGTGCAGTAGCTGAAACGTCCAAATGAAATTTGATGCGAATTTCCCTAAAAAAGACATTGTTATAACAAACGTTCAGAAAAAATAAATGTGCATAAAAACAACAAATGTTATTTGCCAACTTGAATCTTAACTTTACAGCAGATGAGAGAAATCAAAGTCGAGATACAATTATTAGCTAAAGTTAATTTTTGAAGTGATTTTGGGGATAAGTTATCGTTGACATTGTGTGAAGTGAACAAACTAATTGCGGAGTGTACACAATTTTTCTGAACTTTGAGGTTTCGCAGCGTTTAGGATGCCAGAACTTGCCAGGCAGGTTTTGCCAGCTCAATTACAAATATGCTGCAGTGCACTATAGGATCTCAACATGGTGGCTTATGTGCTTAGCACAGTTCGAGTGTTTGGTCTTGTTCATTTGCCTCCAGCCATTTGTATTTGAATAGCTCAATGCGCGCTATATAGCTGCTCCAAATACAAGGCATGGCAACTCTCCATTGTGACATTTTCGATTGTGTGGTACCTATTGCTTTTAAGCATTCACGATTTAATTGCCTTCGGTTCTAAGACACGATAAAGCTGTCATTTATGGACGAGCCTTGCCTTTTATAGTGAGCGGCGCTAGCAAAAATACAACTTTGTGGATTGTAGTAGTATTTTCGCTAACATCTACAATGTCACCAATGACATTTTGCATAGTGTTTTTCATGCTTGTAGTTGCATTTTTTGTCCATCTAAAACTTGAAAAATAAACTGTAAAATAACATCCGTTCTGTATACAAAGCAAGGCTCGTCCGAAAATGGAAACTTGCGACATTTTCATTTGTGTCGTGATATGGTGATACCAATACTGTAGTGGAGCAGGAAGCGGCTGCTTCTCAGCAAAAGGTATTTAACATGGTATCCAAGATTGTGGCTATTTGCACCCATATCTAACGATATGAGCGCAAGTTCTAGGACACAATCAGTAATGTCACGATCCACCCCACCCCATTGAGGGTTACAGCCGGCCAGAAAAAAGAAAATAGAAACGGTATTTCTGCCTCACATCATTTGTACTTGAATAGCTCCGCTCGCACTCTTTTTAGCCAGTTTTAGGCATCCGTAATTTTAACAATAGGTGTTATACACTAGCATTCCTCACTGTCACGATCGTGGCGATTTGCACCCGGGTAGGCTCTCTTCTTTATCGTGACATACTCGATTGTGCCGTGATACATAGTACACCGACCCTATTAATTTAAATCAAATGTGAAAATAATTATTGGAAAAGATAATTAATTGATTGAACTGAAGCGAACTGGACGGAATCAATTGAGATCGGTACAATATAATGGGAGAGCAAGAAATGCAAGTTTAACACGAAACGTATATCAAATAGGTGCACAAATTTGAAGACAAAATATTACATTTCACAAATCACAATTTACTTTTTTCTCAAAGGCCTTTCCTACGAATTCGAACGCCAAATATTCCCGCTTGGAAAATGACGAGCATTCGAAATTGCACAAGACAAGGCGCTCCTACCCACAACCTTCAGGTCACCGTCAGGAGCCAGGAGACTGCAGAAACAAAGTGTATTTCCTGTTCCTTTTAGGCTTGACTTCGTGCTTCTCAAAAACAAACTGGTGCCGCCGGGAGGGAAAATGTTCTCCAATAGTTTAATGACACTGCTGCCAAAAGTTGCCAGACAAAATCTCATACCTCGGTAAGAAATGGCGAATTGGCATAATCTGCATTATCACG
Source organism: Rossiulus vilnensis (assembly GCA_034700785.1). NCBI lineage: Eukaryota > Metazoa > Arthropoda > Diplopoda > Julida > Julidae > Rossiulus > Rossiulus vilnensis. Next base: position 13,011 of record JAQIXS010001121.1, on the reverse strand, counting down.
AAAGGCGCAGACTGTACAGGGTGAACATAAAAGTCTTCGGAGTGAATTACGAATTTTATTCCGTCTTCTTTGACGATGTCGAAGTGATTACCAGAACACCATATGTCACAGTGGCAGGTTTAGGTTTTGTCAATGCGTGATGTGAATGACTGAACGCCTGTACGACTGACCGCGTAGTCAGATTCCTGACTACAGCTGGTAGTACTAACCAGGGTATATATACCGCACAGGACTGACTGGAGACGTTTTGTCACGTGATAAAAAACAAAATGTGAAATTATTTAAGTGGGTTGGGCGCAGCACACACATATTATGACCTTATACGATCATTTAGTCATAACAACACTACTAATTATCATTACTCCTTCATTACTTGTCAACCATAGACGATCATATTAAATTCACATAATTACTGGCAATCATTCCACTTCATTTGACTAATGATTGTATAAGGTATGTACTAATTGCTATGGCTATTAGCACATACGTGGGAATAATTAGTCTACAGAATGAAGTTGACAAGACGAATGAACTCAAAATTTCTTAGTGACATCATGCACCAATATCCAAAGTATATTTTTCCTTAATTTTTTTTTGTATATTTTACTAGCGTGTAGCAGGCTTTAACATTTCCATAATTTAACATATACTCTATAACGATCCCATTTCTCCTTTCAGAAATACAAAGTTACTTCACATTTCTTCAGTTCTTGGCAAAGCATCAACACCAGAAGCCACCGACGAACCAGTCCAATTTTCCAGTAGCAAAGCAGCGCAGTGGTCGGTTAAGAACACATATGGGGAGCCATTTGACCGCAAAACACGGCCACCCGAATCTGAACCGTACGTGGTAGGGATATCCACAATCATATTCATGGTTTACTTCTTCGCTCTTAGAGAAGAGAATGACATTGACGAAAGACTGTTCCGGCCTTTGTCTGAGCATGGCATTAAATTCGAATGAACATATTTTGTCACTGTTAAATCGAAGTTATTATTAATTAATAAAGTCGCAAGTTAGCATATTGAGCCACTAAGCATTTTATTTTAAAAAATGAACACTTGTACATCAAACACAGAGATCAGATGCTCGTAGCTTTTATTTCTTTTTTGTGCTAATATTATAGCCAATCTTTATGATATTTAATGAATGAATATGCATAAAATGAAAGAACCAGTATATTGGCATAATATTGCCCAAAAGCTTTTTTTGTAGTTTCATATCACAACGCATGAATCTACAACAAGTTACCAAAAGAAAATCTAACCATCTACTGGACAACTTCCAATAATCAAGACAAGTGAAAGTAATGTTGATCCCAAGATGGAAATAGATGAAATGGTGGTAAAAACAAATAGAAATTAATCCCAGTTCTACACCAGTACTACTCCCAAAGAGAAATTCACAAGGACCACAACTGCACTATGTTAAGTAATTTTCCACTAACAAATCACAGCATAACCCACAACTATTAAATCTTAACTGATCCGTTAAATGGCAAGCCTTAAGTGTTACAAACACTTCTAAAGCAACACTCCAGACTTAACTCGACACATTACAACAAGATCAAACAGCCAGGTGTGATGGAAGTAATGGACAAGTGATACAAAGACTGAAGAAACCTAACTGGAACAGGTTACAAATAATTTTATGGGATTAGCTATCATACATTCATGAACATTGTACAAAATGGCTGACCTCAGGGCCTCGGTTTTGATGTTGTGACAATAACTTACAAACATTTTTGTATAAAATGAGTTGTGGTTCACTACTTAAAAATAACTCCCGAGTAATTGATGTATAAAATGTGATTTGTAGCGCCACTTCACATGTAGCTGGCAATGTCTCATGTACAATTTTGGTGTGGTAAATGGTGAAAATAGATTGGGGAAAAATAACGATTTATGCACGTTCTCCACGGATTCGTCTAGCCAACTGGATGTCTTTGGGCATGATGGTTACACGCTTGGCATGGATAGCACACAAGTTGGTGTCTTCAAACAAACCCACCAAGTAGGCCTCACTGGCTTCCTGCAAAATAAAAAACTGTCTGGTAACTAAACAGTTATAGTATAGATACTTAACGCCTTACCACACAGTAAGCAGTTGTTATTTTATTTCTTATAAATAAGTAGTGTTGCATAGCTAGCAGTTCAAAAAATTTACGAAAAGGAAAGCTCACTCACATTTAAACCCACTGACCATAAGGACTTCATACTCAGTGCATATTAACAATTCTGATATCCTTTAAGTAGCTTAACTACTTTAGAAATTTTAGAATTAGTTATACATTTGTTTAATCTTTGTCGTCAGGTATTTAAATGTGAGCGAGCCTTTTTACCAATTTATCTTTAAAACTGTTAATGCTCTTGCAAGACCTTAGTCCTAAATTCGCACGACTCAATGAGAACGTCAGCCAAATTGCATAGCCTGGCATTAATACGATGAATGAATTTGGTTGAATATTCAAGTTAAGTTTCTGATGAAAAATTCACTAAACATTCTTGAACTAAATTACCAGTGAGTTTATGGTCAAAGATGTCATTCTACGCCAGGATAGAAGCTAACGTTCCTGAAGCAATTACAACTATAGTCGGATTAACACAAGAAAGTGAGCCTTAATCAGAGCTATTCAGCTTATAAGATCATGACTACCCTCACAAAGACAGTCATGCCTAATTTTTGCCAATGCTCCTAATGGAACATGCGTCATGGGACAGGAAAGATTAATTGCACAAATCTTTATTTTGATTGGTCCATTTGAATTCCAACCTTTGAGTTAAGTTGACTATAGTCATAGGAATCAAAGTTACTACAACCAATAATCTCTTGGATTACCTGGAGTGCTCCAATAGCAGCGCTCTGGAACCTTAGATCAGTCTTGAAATCCTGAGCAATTTCTCTTACAAGACGTTGGAATGGCAGTTTACGAATCAGCAACTCGGTGGACTTCTGGTAACGACGAATTTCACGAAGAGCCACGGTACCAGGACGATAACGATGGGGCTTCTTCACACCTCCTGTGGAAGGCGCGCTTTTGCGAGCTGCCTTGGTAGCAAGCTGCTTGCGGGGAGCTTTTCCTCCAGTGGATTTACGGGCGGTTTGCTTTGTACGTGCCATTTCTTCGGCTTAGTCAATCAACAGTCTCCAAACTAAAATCAGAATAACGTCAAATATATAGGTTTCTGAACCCACGATGCACTGAAAACAGATTTGAAATCGTGGTGCCTTCGAACGTTGGTGACGTCACAGTACAAAATACGTGCAGATAGATTTTAAATAGGTCACGTGTCAATGGCACAACGAAGCAGTGGTAGGAAATGAGATAATTTAAAAATTGGTTTATTATAATGACAATATAATACTTCGAAAATAATTACTAGTCTAGTACATGTATATCAAACTTGAAGAGAAAATTAAGTTTCCAGATTTGATTGCCGCCGGCCAAATTTTACCCGCCAACACAAAGCCGATCTGGGTGGATTCTGCATATTTTAAAAATAATTCAAATTATCCAGACTACAGTGGTATTTCATTGTAGTTTATTAAATGCATTAAGTAAATTTTGGTCATTGTGAAGCCTAATCAACGTAACAAGAACTGACATGTTGTTGAACCCAATTCCAGGAAGGGGATTTTCGGTTAACTGTCGTTCCACAAAATGGCGGCCAGTAAACAATAGCAAGGAATTGCCAACGAGAAGCAGTTCACTCTTTGGAAAACGTTAAATACAATGAAAACCGTAGCACTTTTACTCTAAAATTCACTCTCATCGTGCGCTTGAACGATAGCCGGACCATCTGTCACTAATTTTAACAAAGTTTAACAGTAATATTTAGGAATTGTCAATTTTCTTACCTTCACAGAACAATTCTCACAACCAACTAGTCGAACACACAAACTCACGATGACCTACAACACGCAACGCAACACATTTCCCGAAGACCAAACCATTCCACACTGTGACATCACAACGGCGGCAACAACGGTGATTGGTGGAATTCCACCTCTCCTCAGCGTCGATTGGTGCATTAGAAGTCGCTAGTGATTGGCAGTTAACGCGAAATCCCGCTACCGTGATTGGTGCATTAAAGCTGCCATTTTATTGGTCGGAGCCCAAGCCGCATTATCCGATTTTTGCTGAGAAACGTGGTTTGAACTACAGCATGCGGCAAAGCCACATTCTTCACTTGAGATTTTATTAGTACCCAAAAATTCTTTATAATTTCACAATTGTCATTAAAATTAAATTGTATCACATTCTGCTCAGATTTTTAATGTTGTGAAATATTTTCAGGGCAAAGTCCGGTGAAATAATTTCGATTTTGTAATATTTAGTATTTTCTTAAAATATACGGATAAAAAAACTTGATGTGAGCTAATTATTTAAAAATACACTACGTAGGCTACAATATGATGCTATGTACGCGCATCAGGACTAAATTATTGTTACTAAAAATGGTGTTGCGATCTTACAATAATGCATTTTGAAAACGAAATTTACCAGAAAAACAAGGTTTTCAAAAGGATATATTGACAAATAGTTTTAATACGTGTATCCGTATTTAAATTCGTGAAATTAACTTGTTTTGTAATATTTGAAAATATTACTTACAAATTTTTCCCAATTGTGTCCAGATAAAATTAAAATAACAAAATATTTTATTTTGTAATTGTTTTGATGCATCCAAAACATATCCACCTTCTAATGTACACAAAAGTATATTCGGATAAAATTTATTACAACTGTATGACAAACAATGACCAATTCTAACTTGTACAAACAATTTCAGGAAGTTAAAATAATTGATGAATACAACTGTTAAAATTCATGGATAATGGTAAAATCAGACATTAGATGTGTTGAAATAAAAGTTACAGGAGTCATGCAAACCATCCATGATTATCACTCTTTGCACAATGAAAAAAACTCACATTATACAAGTAGGCAATTATAATCCACCCATAATAACAACTGATCTGTTTTGATTCAAGTGTTCAATGTAGCAATTTTTGTACGAATCAAAATTTCAAAAATAATTTCTTTATACAGTTATCAAATCACTTTCACACCAAATTAATTCACCTACCCTAATTTAAACTACATATTCTATGACAACACTGATGCTTTACTTCAAATTATGCTTCATAATCTCATAATGTTAACTTAAATCCCCTTCATCAAATGGGGGAAAAAAACACTACTTGAGCCATTTTGCAATTTCAGTTTCCTAAATCGGATACTCCATACAAAAGTAGCCCCACAAATGCATTCCATAGCTAGTACATTTCAAAAAAGCCATATTTTGCTAGCTTTTTTAAATCACAGATGCTAATGGATTAACTTATTGCTTTTCTTTCAAGTCATTGATGCCCAACTACTTAAGAAATACTTCCAATACGCAAACTATTTAGGCCTCAGTTCTTTTAATTGATTAAAGAGACGTTTTAAAAGAAGTATCAATTGGATTCAGAAACCAAAGAATTCGTTTTCTAAAACGTCCAACATTCTGTCACACATTTTAATGCGAGTAAATTCGTTTCTTGAATATATCAAAATCTCCTTACATTTCAGATACTGTGACAAAGTAGCCCTTAGCAATGACAGTAAACTGCATTGATGCAAATCAATTAATTTAAAGGAAATAAGTTTCAATGGACAACAAAGAAAACCCCTTTTGTAACATCCATTTGACAGCAAAATCTTGAAAATATTAATATTTTCGGCCAAAGCATAAAATAGGTCATACATTCCTTTTTCTTACACCATATCGAATGTAAACAATATTTAACAAGGCATGTAGAGTTGAATTCCTTCAGCAAAACTTTCCAAATAAATTCAGTTATCTCCAAGTAGTTTAAAATTTTTTTTTTCATATTTACATTAAAAACTTTTTTATGACCAGATTATTCACAAAAAATGTCTCCATTAAAGAGAACCTGCAGCATCTTACAGGTGCATCATGGCCCCAATAATGAAGGAACCTTTTGTTACTCAGATACAATTCGCCATAAATTTATATCTATTCCTAGTAACTTGTTTCACTGCCTATAAATCATAATAGCAAGTTTGTGATTAATTTGCTTAACATAGCGATTAAAAGACAGGTCGTTCAGAATACTTCATTTTGATATGTAGTTCAATGGCAAAATAGCCAGAGATGGTACAACCACACTAATGTTATTAAAGTCCTGACTTATAATGACAAAAAAACGAAATATTGCAAATCAATTTACAGCTGATTAGCAAACGTAATTTGCAAGTTTTTTTTTTTTTTTGCACTATCAGTTAAGCATTACAGAAAAGAGCTTGAAATTCAATTTCTTGCAGAGAAATTTAATGTTTTTAATAAATTTAAACAGACAATATATCCCAATAAATTTGTAGCTAAAAATTTATCATGTGCTCGCTTTAACACTAGTGTCTATAACCATTAATTTATGGAATAAGAAACTAACTTTGTGCCTTATTTTGTCCCAACTAAACTTGAACATCAGTTAAAACCTGTCTTCTGAAGAAATGTATAATAAAAATCAACAAAATAAATCATATAATTGAAAAACATTTGGCATGAGCCAGGATGTCTTAAATGTTTTGAATGGGCATTACTCACGATTTCTCTTATTTCAACCAGTAAATGTGCAATTGAAAATATACTTAGTGGCATTAGTTCATAGAAATACTGCAGGTAGTACTGCATGAGAAGCATGCATTTCTGATTGCAAAAGTATTTAAAAGCTTATTAAAATGACATTAATACGTCACCACATTTAGCGAAAATGGCAATAAAACATTCAGCAAATCATTAAAAAGTAGTGTAAGATGACGAGGGGCCATTCTTTGTTATTGTTTTGGGTACAACATGTCACATTGTTGTCACTGAATAATCTGAAAAACCTCACGATCCAACGATTTTTAAGTTAATTTAAAAAATCACAATAAAATTCTATTTAGGAAAACGAGTCCACATATTGATAGTCCTTCATTAAATACCGTCCTAGCATTTGTTGTTTCATAACGACATTTGATAATTTGATAACTGCACTATTTGTCCACAAACGTGACACGTTTTCACCACAGGTGCACAGTCAGAACAAACGATCATATGGGCGCAGGGATACATTCTTGTCTTTGCCAGCTTCTCATTGCATGCCATGCACTTCATTGTTGGATGGCGCATCAATTGCTACAAATAAAAAAATCAGGTTTCAGTGACATTTCCACTCTCAATGACAATTACTGGGCAAAATGTAAACAACGTGGAGTCGGTTTCAAATCTCACTCAGATATTAAATATAGCTCTGACTGCCAAGAAAACAGGTAGTAGGAACATAAATTAGGTCCGCACAAATGCAAAATTGCCTCTGTCTGACAATTAATATTGCCAAAAACGCCAATCGGTCAAGTGCAAGTGTAGCAGTAAAATTTAATTTCCATGATGACAGCACAACTAATTAATTTGAGGAATTCTGATCGTTGATCGTTTGAAACCCATTGAATAAAGATAAGCAGGCAGACATTAAAGAATGAATGCAAATGTCACATAACGTCAGGAGCTACTTAAGCTATAATAAAGTGCAAACAAAAGAACATTATTTAAAACAATAATTGGAACTGACATGAATGGGCACAAGTAATCATGCAAATGCATATGGAGAGGCACTAGTACAGTTTCATTCATTGAAGGGGTTTGTATGAGATGCAACTTATTTATGCCATTTAGCTCACAGCATGTAGAAATTAAGCGAAATAAGCTCCCACTGCAACAGCCAAGCATTTCAATACCTTGGTGCTTAATTTTGAATAAAAATATTCAACAAAGCTTACTTAAAATCATAAAATATAGTATCAATACAAGAACTAAGCATACAGGCAATGAAAAGAAAAACAATCACATTCATAATAAAACAAAAAAGTAAGTAGAACATCAAATGACCAAAGCACCAAAATCACCAAAGGTTCAGCTCTACAAAGTGCATGTGAGTTCATACATCCAAGATAAGAAAAGCTGTGGCCAACGTTTTGTACATTTCAGTTGCTGAGTTGCGATTGCTTGCATACTGACAGAGATTCTAGCAATCAAAAATGAAGCAGAAAGTAAATATCTACTGTTTCAAAGCATTGTGGAAAAGCTGAAGAAGCAAGGTACTAATGTTACGGGAAAACAACAAAAATTGCACAGAATAAAAAAGCAATAACAAAACATACCTTATCTACTGCATCTGAATCATTTCTCATGGATTGCCTTAATTGAGATAAATCTGCAAATGATAGTGGGTCCACATCTGCATTAAAACCACCTGAAGGCCGAGAATTATACGCACTTCCGGTTATGTGCTCTGCAATCCTTTTCATCATAGCATTAACTTTTGTAATCTCCTCTTCCATTCGATCCTTATAAAATACAAATTTTCCCTTAATATCTTGCAGTTCATCCCATAACTGTTGATAACTGGCAATGTTATTGTTTGCAGGGCCAACACTATTGGAAACGTTTGGCGAGTGGGGCGAAGGACGAGCACCGGAATTGGCAGGAGAAGTTGGAAAATCGTAAAAACCGGGAGCAGGATAATTAGAAAATTTATTAGCTGTTATTGTGTTTGGCTGCCTCAAAAATGCTGACGCCATAGCCTAAAATGAAGTAAAAAGAGTGAGAAATTATTAGCACAACGCAGACCTCAGAATAAGAAAAAACAGAATTTTTTCGCCTGCATAAGCTCAACTTAGAAAACTCCCCTTTTGATTAAAATAAGGTCATGTTAAAAACATGTAAACCTACATGTCTATTTTATGCCATTAGACACTTAAAAATTAATTTTGAAATATTTTATTATTTCACTATTACTTTAAACGAAATCCTGAACCAATGTCAGGCTTTTTCCATTAGTTTCAAAGAATTTCATTTATGTGAAGTGTGATACAATCATTTTGTGTCATAAGTAGTTAGATTGTGATGTAACACTGTACAGTTTCTACTACACTGTTAATGTTATTAAGTAAGATCTCACTTGGTCCATGGGATGCTCAGGACGAGGTTGTCCTACGTGTGATTGCAGGAATGTTGGTGGGGTTGATGCTATAGGCGATGATACTGGAGGCGTTAGATTACTTAATGGATTACGGCTCTCCTTTAAACTACTTCCTGGTATAGTAACGGGCGCAGAGCCACTTAATAAACCTGCTTAGGTAAGAATGAATTCATTGGATTAGGAGTTCATGTACGAACTCCACGTATGAACTGCGTTAAATGTGCTTAGGAAGTAACAATCAACTAACCCGATTCTGCTAATCCAACACTTATTGAATTATTTAAATGACTACTATCATTTTCCAACTCTTTATTTGGCCCAGTATTTATAGAAAGTTCATCTAAAGCATTTCCTGAAAGAAATAGAGCATAGTTGACCAACAATATTTACATCCAAACAAATACAAAAAATGGCGATGTCATTGGGAAAAACTAACCTACAACAGACTCGATTGTATCACTAGGAGGGTAAAATGCAGGAGCTAAGGGTGACACTGTTGACTGAATCGAAGGGGGTGTCGAAGATAAAGTTCCTGTCACAATGAAAATGCTCACTGACATTTGACAGACAACAAAACATGCAGCTCATACATCATAGTGTTATTGTTCAGTCTTAATGAGAGCATCAAAAATCGTGTGAATGTAGTAAAAATCACAATTTGGGCAAGATATCCCAAAATGTCTATAAAGTTTTTAAAATTAATTATTGAAACTGGTTTAACTGCATAATGGTTCCGTTCCAATATCAAACTTAAAATCACAGCTAGAAAATTTTCGCATTATTCTGCATTATTCCACAAAAGCACTTATCAAAGTTCTACTGAAAGTCAGTTGTAGGCTTTATTTAAAAATTAAGGATATTGCATACTGAAAATTATTCTGTCAACATTCACAGAATGGTGCAATGTACAAAGGTGCAAAAGCCAAAAATGCATTGCAAGCTGATAAGTAATTTTTCTTTCAATATATAGAAGCATACACGGATAAAGCAAGAAAGATCTGACATTAAACAATAGGTTATTAATAATTTCACCTACCAATTGCCAACATTTGTTTCCTAATAGTTGCCTGAAAAAATGTGATATGATTAAAAATAATGCATAAAAAAGCCATAAGCTCACTTCCATGATTCCCTACCTCCTTATCTTCACGCTCTGATCCTGGTGCTTTTTGATAGGTTGCATGGTTATCCATAGAAATGCAATTTGATGTGGAGGAACTCTGCGTTAACGATTTGCCGATTGGATTTGGAAGAAATGAACCACTTCGATTAGAAAATGCCGAAGATAAATCGCTCATCGATAACTGGGTGGGTGGGAAAAAATTATTTCTTTAAGTAAAATATAAATAGCAATAAGGCAGTCACAACTGCTGCCACCATGATGAAATTTGCCACAAGCAACACCAGACAAGCCAAGTATTTGGCATAGAATTTAGAATGTTCTTAGGATGTACAAGATAGATTGCTTTTTATTTCAAATCATTCGCTCATATTAACAAGAGAGAACCATAGATGGTAGCAGCTCCTGTGTCCTTACTATATTATAATTAAAAAGTCTTACTGGTGCAAGTAAACCGTTACTGTTACTTGAATTGTGATTATTACTATTGCCATTTGTGCTGCTACACCGACTATTACTTTGCGACGAACTCGCACTATCATTAGTTGTCGACTGAGGCAGAGCACTTGATATAAATGTTGCCAAACTTGTGCTTCCATCAGAAGGCAGAGAAATTTCACGTTGCGTTGTAATTTCATCTGTAATCAGTAAGGCAACACAACCCATTAAGACACTATTTGGCAATAAGCTAGTAAAGCAAATTTACAAATGCTTAATTTATTAACAATTAACATACTATCAACATGAGCAAACGCACAAAATACTCCTCGTGGGCAATAGCCAGACTGTTGCATGTCATTACATTTACTTGATTTATAAATCTGAAAATTAAAAAGCCAATACTTAAAATAAGCCTGTGTTCCATGGCACAAAAAGAGCAAAACTGAGCATAACATAACCTACCTCAGGATGAAATTGTTGCTCAGTCCTTGTGTGACAATACTGGCAGCTGTCACCATGTTCACAATTTGCAGGCTCACCCCATTCATCTATGTGTTTTACATGAGGACAAGGCGTTGTCCTGCAATCAAAAAAATAAACTGATGATATTTATTCTTAATTGCTGGAGATAAAATATTAACCACCAGAACACTACCAGCGATTTTTAGTGGTTTCAGGATGGAAAACTTGCCTCAGCTTGGTAGTGATCAGAAGTAAAGCTCGTTACTTTCATTTAATCTCCCAAACATGCTAGCATGAGCAGAAAAATGTACAGAATATGAAAACAACATACAACCTATATTTATGTTTCCGTGGGCTTCTTCTCCTATCTCTACTATTGTGATACTGAGGGCAGGTATAGCCTTGCCGACAGAGCCTAGGTGGTTTCTTACATGGTTCTGTTTTATAATTTGCTAATACATAATTGGTATCTGTGATAATAAAAAAGACAAGAAATACATTCATTTGAAATAAAACACATTTAATGTAATTACTGACAAGAATCCTAATCCACACTTACCCTGCCATTTAGGATCCTCTCCTAAATTTCGTTCTTTGTCAAGATTATTAGGGCCAGTACCATTAGAGCTGCTGCCTTCCTCTTGGTTTTCTTGGGCTTGAATTTCTCTAATATCTAAGACTGGTGCTCTAAGGTCTTGGGCACCATGTGCATAAGCGCAATGGGGACCATTTTTTTTACAAAATCCTTTCGCATCAGTGTCATACATACACATACATGTTTTGTAATGCCTAAGATGATAATGTTTTTCAGTATCTCCTGCTGTTTTATGTAGGTATGGGCAGCTGTGAAAGAAAAAGTTATCATGAAATTCTTTTAGAATTCCAAAATAGCTTACACAATTGGCATTTGACTAGAAAATTATAGAGATAATACACTTAGGCTTTGTATGGTAGTTCTATGATTTCCAATTTATAAAATATAAAACCAACCAAGCCATCTAAATGTTTGACCACACCCACGAATTTGGGAATGTGCAAGCACACACGCCGCTTATTTGTACTAAACTATTCAGTATAATTTTCATTCGAATCCACTTCCTGAAATGGTTTGCCTGTGCCAAACATAAGAACCGTTACAAGTTTTAACTGGGTCAGCAAGCGCAGTGGCTAAAAATGACCAATTCGAGAATATGAAATTCAGGTCACATAACCACGATAACGTTTAAAACATCCTGTCTGCCTGGACTCCCTGGGTAGATCTTAGTACAACTTTCAAGCTACTTTTGTTATATGGATTCCGGAGAATGGAAACTATGTGACATGAAAGATATGAACTTTTAAGTCTAAATATGCTTCTAAATTCAGTCAAGTGATGCTAAATTGCAGTTTAGACGCTAATTTTGCCTTAGTTATAGGTGATATTGGATTACACAAATCAAATCAGCTAGCAGATTAAGAAAAATCATTATGAGAGAAAACAAAAACAACTTCTACAGTACATGCACTAAAATAGTTCATTCAGCTTCACGTCACCTCATTCGCAATCATATCATCACAGAAAGAATGTCAACTTAAATTATGAATGGTTTAAATATATGTAAACTAATTATTTAGTAGCAATGATCAATACATTTCCTAAGCAGCGAAGTAACTTATAGGAATTTTACACCATTATCTCTGTAAGAACTACATGCATAAAAACGAAAGCAAATGCTTAATTATGCTTTTCGTCATGCCTGCAGCTCTGACCAATACCCATTTATTGAATATTAAATTTGAGGATAATTTGATATTGTCAGGGCCGCATTTCTTACGATATGCGATAAGCGAAATGAAAACGACATGTTAAGGCAATTTTTTTTAAATGTTGCAAATGACAGCTGGCAGATAGGCAGACTCGTCATTGAATCTGCCAGAATTTATAATCCAATAACTCATTATACTACTTCGCGGTTCA